>JAASGW010000661.1:0-16583 GCA_023334395.1 Phytopythium sindhum | reverse complement strand
GTTGGCCCAGAGGCCGAAGGGCGCGGCCTGGCCGGTCTCCATACCGAACCAGTTGATGCCCTTGATCTTGAGCGGCACCTCTGTTCCATTGGCCGAGACAGCCACGATGTGTCCGTTCTTGCTCTGATAGTCTGGTAGCTCGCAAGCTGCATCACCATCATTATCATCCACAGCTAGAGCATCAGTTCATAGCCCCAATCTGTGTCTTCAAAGTATCGCTTACTGCTGTTGGGATACGACTTAGGATTGCCCACGACGCTGTCGTCCGACACAATGTCCTCGCCGACGGTTGTATCCGTCCCACTGCTGCCGCCACGACCTCCCGTAACCTCCAAGCTCGCGGAATGCCTCTCCGAGTATTCATTTTGTCGAGCAGCAGCATCGCCGTTGGAACCTTTGGCGGGTGTCGTGATCAGATACGCGGCTCCGCCGACCAAGATTACCAGCGCCAAGACACCCGGCCAGACCTGGCATCGGTGGCACATGCACACGAGTGTCAACACTATCTTCGCCGATATGGTATCGGAATGTGCAAACACAACAGATTCCCGTACCTTGCGCCGCCCTTTATAGTCGCGCGCGTGCTCAGCCTTCTTGCCGATCGTGGCCATGTCGACGGCCGCAATGTTGCGATTGGCCAGCGACCCACTCACGAACACCTCGTACGCGGAGATGCCAGTGTCCGAACTCCGCATCATGGCCGCGTTGAAGTAGTCGATCCCCCTGTCACTGCTTCCAGGCATGACTGTCGACTACTCGCCGTGCTGAGCGAGGACGGGAGGTGGTGAGCGGAGGTAGTGAGCGGCTGGGCTGTGCGCGGATGAAAGTGAAGTGAGCGCACGGGCGGACATCGAACGAGCAGCAAGTGTCCCTTGAGTTAAACCCGAGCGTGGTCTATGCCTTGCGATGCTGGCAAGTCGCCTAGACGAGGGAGCCCTCGATATGGATGCACCGCACCCAGAGTCGATGCTACGCCCTAATTTTTCACTGAGATGCATATCATCGCTCAATGATATGTTGAGGCAAATCAGGGTACATTCGGATATTTTCGCTGGATCAATCCATACTCTTCGCTTATCATCAGGTTAAAAGTATCCACTTGCTGGTCGAAGTGGGATATTCTAATATTGAATTTGCTATGAATTACGTTATTGCAGACAGATTTCGCCAGCAACCGGATTTCCGCTGTGCGACCGCCGAATTCAAACTGGATAAGGTGCATGTGCGTCCTCCTCATGCCCACTGTTTCATGCAATGCGCCGCACATCACTGTCCGCCGCAGTAGTAGGCGGGGAGCACCGAGGGCGGCGCGGAGAAGAAGCAGTCGCCTGGCCGGTAGCTGCGCACGTGGGTAGCCATCTGCGCGATGGCGCAGTTGGGGCACCACCACGACACGCAGCAGTCCCCGCACGCGTCACCCGGGATCTGGAACTGCTGGCGCACCTTGCTGCGCGCGATCCACACGGGCAGACTGAAGGCGATGTGTCCGATCAGCAGTAACGCGTAGCTGAACGAGATGACGCCCGTGTTGTACGTAATGACGATCTCAGACTCGCCGTAGAAGATCTCGCCGTTGACCGTGTACACGTAGCTGGACGGGACCTCGGTGGACTCGACGCTCGCGTAGCGCAGCAGCAGCTGTGCGAGCGCGTACGGCAAGATCCAGAGTGACAGTCGAAGCAGCGCGGACGAATACGACAGGAGACTCATGCGCGCGTACACTTGCGCGAGCGAGACGCACGGGCACAGCCACGACATGCAACAGTTGGGCACGCACGTGTCGAAGCAGTCGCATAACCCCGCCGCCCAGCGCAGCCGCTGGAGCTCTTCCTGACTGCTAGGGGAGCCGATGGTGTACGAGTTTACGTCCGCCGTGGGTCCGACGGCATACGACCTGCTGATGCCATTCGTCCGCTCGTTCGTCACGATCATGACCGACGGCATCGGCTCACTGGCCCAGCCAAACGTTTCATTTCCTTCGGGTTTGACCGGCGTCGGCTTGCCTGGCATGTGCATGCTCGATCTGTCGGTCTAGCGTCGCAGAAGGAGGGTGTGCCACGACTGGTGGGTTGTTGGCGCGGGGTCTGCTTGCTGGAGGGGAGACTGGTGGGTGTTTCCCCTTCTGTCATGTCCATGGAGTCTTTGGTCGCGCCAAACCAAACAGTGCACCCACATCCGCTAATAATAGCGCTACCAGATATGAGGGACGCCACACGCAGAGCGCTGCAGCACCGGCAACACTGTGGCAAAGTGCTGGAAACCGCCCGGTATAAATAGCATCCAGCGTTGTTTAGCGTGCGCGATTGGTCGCTTCGAATGCTCAAGGGCTTTGAAGCTCAGCATGCCTGAGCACGCTAGGCGTACCGAAGTTCCACCTCTTTGACGCAACACACCCGTTGACGAGTATGGGTAAGCGAGGTGCCTCCGCCTCGCGTCCTTGCTCGAGGCGTCGGCGATGCGCGGTCAATGTGCGCTTTGTCTTCATCGTGTTTGTATTGTTCGCTTTGAGCGCTGTGCCAGTGGCGGATTCGACCGCTGCCTCACTCGCAACAGATTGGTACGAGACCACACGCTGCCCTCCAATATCATCGCCATCCCCTTCGCCGGCAACCACTGCATGCGATCATTATGAGCGATGCAAGGCCACGCATCGCTGTGCTCGCGGTGAAGAAGGTATGAGCGATAACACTCGTTCGCGGTGACCGTCTGCACTACTCATGCTGCCTCTGTTCCCCAGACTACTCGATCCGGTCGGCGTCTCTTTCGAGCTTTACTCGAAGGTTCGGTGGTGGTGTGCGGGCCCAGATCCCACTAGCGAATGACTTTGAAGACTGGAAGACGGGCACGCACGGCTGGCGTTTCCCCGGGCCTCATGAGGATGACAGCGACACCGTCGTTGCCAGAAATGGCTCAGCGTTCGCGGCGACGCCGTTGGACGAATCGCTCGGCTGGAACACGTTCAATTTTTCAGTCATCGGGTCACTTGAGCTTCGACAGGGCTTCCTGCTGTTTGACACTGACAGCGGCGAGCTGTCCGGTGATATCGTGGCGCACGGCGTGCTGGCAACCACGCGCCTTGGCACTCCCGTCGCCATCTTCAATTTCATGACCGTGTTCCTTGGGCCGGGCGTTCGCGTTCGCTTCCAGGGCCAGCGCGCTGCTGTCATTTTCAGTCGCAGCAGCGCCATTATTGACACGGAGCTGCGAGTGAGGCCCGGGACGCTCGGTGGATTCCCAGGCGGCGGCTTCATTGGATCGGACGTGACATCATCTCCTCCGGTGCCGTCCAACACGCGTAACCTCAACAACAACGGGCCGGGAAGCACGAACGTGCGGGTGTATGTCAAAACCCTGTCGACGAGCGGCTCTCATGTGCCCGAGATCCAGGAGATCGAAACGTCAGCGGACTCTGGGCAGAAGTTACAGGGCCATTTTGTCATCACGTGGCGTGCACCGGGGTCCTTGGACGATGACTCCGTCGCGTCCACGCAGCCGATTCCTTATGACTCGAGTGCGTTTGACGTCAAGAGGTATCTTGAGACTGCGTTTCCGAAGATGGGTGTGCTTCACGTCGAGCGAGACGATGCACTCGAACAAACTGCAGAGATCGGCCGCCTCTGGCGCGTCACGTTCCTGACAGCCGTGGGCGACGTGCCTCCCATGTGGTCCACCAGTTTGCTCTCAGGTCTTGGCTCTCAGGTGACGACGCGAACGGTTCGTGAGGGCAACCAGCTTTCAGGCTTCTTGCGTCTGGGTTTTCTTGGCAGCTGGACCCGTTGGGTGCGCCACAACAGCACAGCAGAAGAGATCCAAGCCGCACTGCTAGATGATATCCCGGTGGTTATCGATGTCATTGTGACGCGCACAGATCAGCACGCGGTCTGTTACCAAGGATCGACCCTACCCGATCAATCATCTTCCTCGAGCATCGCCGTAAATGTCGGCGATGACTCCATGAATCCTTCGGAATGGCTCCTGCCACAGCAGCTCCCGACGACCACTAGCACCACTTACGGCAACGATAACGGGGCGTATCAGCACCTCTGCCCCGGTGGGCGTGGTGTTGCGGACGGGTACATCTGGAAGTTGCAACTGTGGACACGAAGCGGAAATGTTGCGGTGTCAAATCCGACGGTCATGGCGAGTAACGCGCCACTTCCTGCCGAGCCCATGGATGTCGACGCGTCCAACCTGGAAGGCATCGGTGCTGTGGCGCAGGTAGTCGACTCACTGTGCTTCTCACTGGCATTTGGTGGTGCTGGCGCATCGTCACCGTCATCGCCATTCTCGTTTGCCACTACCCACGACATCGGCTTGGGCGGCGCGGGGTACGCTGGCCCACCATCGATTCGAGATGCTGATGGAGCGATTACCAGTGGAGTACCCGATCTATTGCTTGGTGGTAGTGGCGGCGCAGGTGGTGGGAAGGAGCCCATGGACGTGTTTCCAACTGTGCAGCCAACGATCGGCGGTGCAGGGGCAGGAGCGATTGCTTTGTCGGCAGTCAATGACATCCTCATTGGAGCGAACGGGAAGGTCTTGGTCAACGGTGGGGATGGAAGTGACGGTTACGCTGCTGGTGGTGGCGGAGCAGGCGGAACGCTTGTTCTCGCCAGCGGAGGAACTACTGCTTATCATGGCGAGTTACAAGCCATGGGCGGCAACGGAGGACGGAGCGCCGTTGCAGGAGGAGTTGGAGGTGGTGGAGGAGGTGGCGGTCGGATTATCATTTATGCGCAGAGTTTCTCGACGTGGGGCAATGGCGAGCTTCGCGCCGATGGAGGCACTTCTCAAGATATCAGTCGGTCAGGGCGGGACGGATTGACGCACATTAGCACTCATTCGCAACTGGTAGTGCGAATCGATCCGTCGTTAGGTGCCGCCGGAACCAGCAAGTCACTGCTCGTTGACCGGAGCGACAACTACTATTCCAGCTACTATCGGAATTCCAACGACGACATCGTCACCAACTTGGTCGCCGATACTTCCAGCGGCAGTGCCAGTGGCAAGCATGGTCAGATCGCGCGAAGCGGACCGCGATTTGTTCTGAATACGGCGTCAAGACCCACTCGTATTTCGTATTTCGTTCGTGTCGGCAACCTTGCGCGCGGTCGGCAACTATCGACAAGTCGAGGTGCCATTTTTGGTGTGGTGGGTAGTGACGAACCGTTTGCTGATGCATCCGCCAGCGTCACTAACAGCAACTACGTCGCCAACAGCAAGGAGCTTATGATCGCGATCGGACTTATCGACGGATGTTTCGCGCACGAAGCAAACACTTTCCGCTTGCCCCGCACGTGCTTCCACGACAAGATGGCGATCGATCGCTGGTACAAGCTTGACATGATCGTCGATTGGCAAGCCAAAACATACGCGATCCGCTTGAACGATGTTCTCAAGGTCACCGGTGCGTCATTCCGCGGCGAGTTCATCATCGCGATTCGTCTCGACAATGTGCACCCTATGTCTTCATGGTGGGACGAAATCTACGTCGGCGACGACTTCGTCGGTCAGTTTGTGTGTCCGCGTGTCAAGCGTCCAGACTCGAGTAATGATACCGACGCAGACGAAGGCACCAATGGAGACGGCATGGTGGTTGTGAAGAAGCGCACGCTGCGTAAGTTGTGGGCGGATTCCTTGCAGACGCCAGGAGAAACGACGTTCCATCCGATGGTGAGGCACGAAAGCCATTTATCGAAGCGCGAGATCTACAAGCACAACGATGGTGGAATCGCACCATTAGATGGCGAGCCGCACCGCGAGTTCTTTAACGACGTTCTCGAGCAGGAGAGTGAGACATTCGATGGCACAAGCCGGGAGGAGTTGCTCGCGCAAGGCGACGACGAAGTGATATCGCTGTCCGAGCTGCTGACAATTGATAACCTCCCTCTCGACAGCACCATCATTACGCCCCTTGAAACCGGAGCGGACTGGCTCACCTTCGAGCCAAAGGACAGTTCGGACATCAACGGAGAACAGACAAGTGGAACGCTGTATCCGAGTGTATACTGGTTCTCCGAGTGGTTTAACGCGTCAACCACTGATGGTTCGGGAGACTTGGGCGGTATCGGTGCATGTTCGACCATCGACTACAGCGAGTGGCGGAACGAAGGCATCGTGCTGCACTTCGCCAACCTGTCGAACCCGTTCGGAGAGCGCCTCCGCGGGCTGGTAGCTGACCGCCCCAAGGTCGTCTTCAATGCCAAAACGAGCAAGTTCGTGATGTGGATGCACGTGGACAACAACAGCAACTCGATGGGATTAGCCGGTGTGGCTGTGAGCGACTTCCCGAACGGGCCGTTCCAGTTCCAGCGAAGCCTGTACCCAGACGCACCACTGGAAGCGCCTGGTGGGCAGAGCATCAACGAGACGCACGACCAAACGATCGCGCTGTTGCCTCCGTCACCATCGCGAACAGATCCGTTTACTTCGATGACGAGTGCGCATGTTGGCGATACGGACACCGATACGACGACCCAGCACCAGCGCGCGTTCTTGCTCCGCACGTACTATAAAACGGTCGAGTACTGGTTGCCACGACCCGTCATGGACCCCCTTTGGCAAAGTGTACCAAGCGCGGATGGCGACGGAACAACGGCCGATTTCGGGCTGAGCTACCATCGCGCTGTGCACCACGTCGACTACGATGACCCGGCCGATATTTATCTGCAGCGCTGGCGCATGGAAGACGCGCCGTGGGAGGTTATCTGCTGTCTGCAAACCAACCTGAGTGACTGCATTTCGTACACGCAGATCCCAACATCCGATGCCCCGAGCGTTTGTCCCAGCGGTCGAGTCAAGAAGCAGATCCTCGGACAATCGCAGATCGCAGAAACTGATGGGTCCGAGACCACTTCGCTGCTCGCGAGCCGATATAAAGACCCAGAAGACGACGCCAACAGCCAATTTGTGGCTCATTCGGTTCCGTCGCACACGCCGTGGGGCTTTCAAGTATATAACATTAAAACGTGGCGCGGGAACTACTTCGACGCGCTCAGCACCAACATCTCGCTCTTCATCTTCACACGGTACGCCGGTGCAACTCGTCGGCGTGAGATCGAGCAGAACACAAGCATCGAGTACAAGTTCCCTAACGAGGAGGAGCCGCTTGACAATCTGGACGCAACAATACCGACGAATGACGTAGCGCTTCTCGACGACATGCTGGGCACGCTTGGTGTGCCGATCAGCGTTGCCTTCCGCGCAAAGTACTCGACGTACGATGTCGCATTTATCGACCTGAACGATGACGGGAAAATCACTGCAAGCGAGATCGTCGCGTTCGAAAAGATGAAAGCGTTGAAGGAGATCACCACAGACCTAGCAACGTCGATTCTGACAGATGTCGAGGCGCTCAAGCTTGAACAGATCGCACTGCTGGACCCGGACGACAATGGGCGAATCACATATTCCGAGTTCATGGCGTGGCTTGGCGTCGACCCAAATCTCCTCTTTGACCAGTTTGACCTGGACAAAGGAGGGTATCTCGATGAGAACGAACTTGTTCGACTTCTTCGCTACCGTCAGGTGCCAAGACTCGACCAGGCGATGGCTTTGTTCGACCCGTCGCTCGATGGTCGCGTCTTCTACCGGCGTTTTTTCGCTCAGCTTCTTGCTACGCCTGACTTCATGTTCGACAACTACGACTTCGATGGCTCGGAGACCCTCTCGTCGGACGAGATCGACTTGATAGTCAAGGATCTGAACAGCAACTTTGCTAATCGAAACGTTCTCAACTCACTCCTGACAACGTCGAGCTCGGGGCGCCGCGTTATCACCAAAGCCGACTACGTCGCGTGGTTCAGCGCAACGACAAGTCTCGTAGACGGCGTGCGCGATCAGCTCAAAGTGGACAACGCTGTCCATTCGACGCGCGAAGACCAGCTAACCGGCCCACTGCACATCGTCGAGCGGCGCCGCGCCAAGTACGTTGCCATCAGCGAGCTGAGCGACGACTACCTGTCAACCGCCGGCCTCGTGCGCGAGATCGAGGGCGACTTTGAAGGCCGCGAGGCACTGCTCAACTACTTCGCCTTCGCGGAACAACTCTTCGGCTTGACAGACGCCACCGAGACCGCGACCGACGGACGAGGCATTGTGGCATTCCGCGAGTTCCTGTCGCCAGCCACTCTGCACGAGCGGGCGTCATTCTGGAACGGTCGTCATTGGGAAGGCCGCCCGTCTGCGCCACCACTGTTCACATATGGCGAGCAGTGCTCGCGCATCGCCGGCGTCACAGACGGTTGCTTGCCATGCGCCATCTCCTCTCCGTACGCGTCGTCCGTTGTGCGAGAGTTCCAGTCGCTGTCATCGGGCGACGCCGTGTCGTTGGCCAAGCATTGCGAGCCGCAGAAGGAGCTGGACGCGTACGTCAAGGACTTCGATCAGCAGGTCGCGCTGCCGCTCCAGTATCAGCAGCGCGCGCAGTTCGGGCCGCAGGGCCTGCAGCCGCACATGTCGCCGTGCTTCAACCAGTCGCAGTTCTTCCCGTGCGACGTGCACAAGGTGCTGGACGGGAACGTGGGCGACACTCTGCGCGACCCGCGGGCGCGGCAGACCGGGTGGCACCTCGCGTGGGACGCGCACCCCAACAACGCGGGCTCCTCCAGCAAGGTGCGCGCGGATGACGACCGGCAGCAGCGCGAGACGCGCGGCCCGTCCTTCATTGAGCGCTTCCCACTGCGCGACCGCGAGCCCATCGTCGGCGGCCGCACCGTCGCCGGGCCAGCGACCGAACTCGACAGCATGCAGGTCTTCGCGCCGGACCAACTGGGCGACATCCTCGGGGGTGGTTCATGATAGAGGAAACCCAGGAAAAGACGCAGTTACACTACGTCGCCCACCCTGACGCCGCGAGTGTAAGTTGCCTTTTGATACAGTGAACAGCATATATGCTCCACTTGTGGGAGGGAAGATCCGTCCGCGTCGTTTCGCTTATCATTTGTGTGATGTCGCGCACATCACAAAACCCTATGGATAATAACGACACTACTGATTTTAGACACAACCGGCTACCTTCGAAGCACTGTGTTTTGCAACCTCCGGATTCAAAACCACCTGCATTTTGTGGTAAAGGCCGCTTGTTTCGAGGTTTTTCAGCTCATCTTGCGAGGTTTTTCCAATTCAAACAAGGAGAAAAGGGCCAGCCGCAGTGGTGGCCTTGTCTCCGGAGTTGCCCGCCAATTTTCGCCCCCGCACTTTCCGGTTCAACCCGCCGAGGGCAAAAGCTCGGGGCCAGAGCGAGAAGGTGCGCGGCGCCTGCGGGAAGTGATCGGGGGTCGACCCGCCGCTTGCCACGCAGAAGCGAGCGGACGCCAGCGCAGCACCAGACAACCAGCGCCTGATCGGGAGAAGATCGACCAGCCGAGTGAGCGCCAGCGCCATGAGCGACTCTGAAGATGACGTACGTGGGTGACGTCGCGGTAAGCAAGGGGTGATGGGGCGATATTGATGGACATGCACGGTGAATGGGTGTGTGTTTGATGCTGCGCGCAGGTGATGTTCCTGTCGGAAACGGCGAAGCCAGCGGCGGCCGCAAAGAAGGCGGCGCCGAAGAAGCCCGCGGCGGCGAAGACGAAGGTGAAGGCGCCAGCAGCGGGCAAGAAGCCGGTGGCCAAGAAGAAACCGGCAGCGAAAAAGAAGCCCGCCAAGAAGAAGAACCCGTGGGAGGACGATGATGAGACGTCGTCTTCTTCGTCGGAGGCGTCGCTGTACGGCGGCAAGGGCGACGACGATGACGAAGACATGGATGGCGAGGAGCAGAAGCAGTCAATTGAGCAGATCTACCAGAAGAAGACGCAACTGGAGCACATTTTGCTGCGCCCGGACACGTATGGTAAGTCGACCCTCTCATGTGGCAGTTTGCAACATGCAAGGGCTCGCACCCGCAGATCTGACCGATTATTGCAACGATCTACCTCGTTTCGTGCACCACAGTCGGATCGATTGAGCCTGTGACGCAGAGTATGTGGGTCTTCGACGACGCAAACAAGAAAATGGAGCTGCGCAAAATCACGTTTGTGAGTATCGCCATTGTGCACCAATCGCGGGTTGAGTTCGATCATGTTTCTCACACAGCGGCGCTGTTTGCTTCGGTCATTGCAGGTACCGGGCTTGTACAAAATCTTCGACGAGATCATCGTGAATGCTTGCGACAACAAACAGCGCGACAAGTCCATGGACACGTTGAAGGTCACCATTGACGTTGAAAAGGGCGAGATCTCGGTCTGGAACAACGGCAAGGGCATTCCGATCGCGCTCCACAAGGAGCACAAGGTCTACGTTCCTGAGCTGATCTTTGGGCACCTGCTGACGGGCAGTAACTTCGACGACAAGAAGAAGAAGACGACGGGAGGCCGAAATGGATATGGTGCCAAGCTTGCCAACATCTTTTCGACGGAGTTTGTCGTGGAGACTGCAGACTCGAGCCAGAAGAAACGCTACAAGCAAGTCTTCTCTGGCAACATGAGCAACAAGGAAGAGCCAGTGATCTCGTCGTGGTCGCGGAAGGACTTCACGTGCATTTCGTTCAAGCCGGATCTGCAGCGCTTCAAGATGGAAAAGCTGGATGATGACATCGTCGCCCTTTTCAAGAAACGCGTCTACGACGTGGCAGGCGTTACGGACAAGAGCCTGAACGTGTACCTGAACGACGAGAAGATCTTGATCAAATCCTTCCCTCAGTATGTCGAGCTCTACCGCCCCAAGAGTGACGACAACGACAAGAGCAACGACAAGGGCTCCGACAGCGAAGCCGACGAGGACTCGGAAGAGAAGAAGGCCAAGAAGAAAAAGAAGGACAACGAGGTCATCTTCGACAAGCCGGACAGTCGCTGGCAAGTTGGTGTCTCCGTGAGTGACGACGGGTTTCAGCAAGTCAGCTTCGTGAACGGTATTTGCACGACAAAGGGCGGCCAGCACGTGAACTACATCACCGACCAAATTGTGGCGAAGTTGGTGGCTGTCGTGAAAAAACAGAACAAGGGAGAAGCCGTGAAGCCAAACTACATCAAGAATCACATCACTGTCTACGTCAGCGCGCTGATCGACAACCCGGCGTTCGACTCGCAGGTAAGCTTGCCGGACACAATTTTATGCAGTTGCAGTTGATCCTGGTAACGTCGTGTTGCATTGTTGCCCCATTCAGACAAAAGAAACGTTAACTACGCGCCCTCCTGCGTTCGGATCAACGTACACCCTGAGCGACAAGTTCCTGAAGCAAATCGAAAAGTGCGGCGTGGTGGAGCGGATCGTTTCGTTCGCTCAATTCAAGCAGACGGCGGAGCTTCGGCGAAAGGCTGGCGGTGGCGGCGGAAAGCGCTCTCGCCTCACAGGAATTCCGAAGCTGGATGATGCCAACAACGCCGGCACCGCAAAAGGCAAGGACTGCACACTGATCATCACCGAAGGTGACTCAGCCAAGACCATTGCAGTGGGTGGCCTTTCCGTCGTCGGCCGAGACTACTACGGCGTGTTCCCTCTGCGCGGCAAGCTGCTGAACGTTCGTGAAGCCAGCCACTCGCAGATCATGAAAAACGAAGAGCTGAACAACCTCGTCAAGATTCTCGGATTGAAGCACGGGCAGGACTATTCATCCACCAAGGGACTCCGCTACGGCCACTTGATGATCATGGCCGATCAGGATCACGACGGCAGTCACATCAAGGGCCTTGTGATCAATTGGATCCACCACTTCTGGCCGTCGCTGTTGAAGGTGGAGGGGTTCCTGCAGGAGTTCATCACTCCGATCGTCAAGTGCACGAAAGGCCCAAATAAGCACGTGTTCTACACGATGCCCGAGTACGAATCGTGGCGTGAGGCCAACAACAGCGGGCGTGGCTGGCACATCAAGTACTATAAGGGTCTGGGTACGAGCACCACGGCGGAAGCCAAGGAGTACTTCTCGGACCTGAAGACGCACCAGATCGACTTCTCGTACGACGGTGAGCAGGACGACGATGCTATTGACATGGCGTTCTCCAAGAAGCGTGTAGAGGAGCGCAAGGATTGGCTGCGAGGCCACGAGATCGGCACCTACGTGGACTACGACGTCGACGAAATGGCGTACTCGGAGTACGTATCGTTCGTTTATTTCTTGTTGGCGCTGACCTCGAACTAACCCGGGATGTTGTTGCATAGATTTGTGAACAAGGAGCTGATCCTGTTCTCTATGGCGGACAACATTCGCTCGATCCCGAGCGTTGTGGACGGCTTCAAGCCGTCGCAGCGAAAGGTGCTATTCTGCTGCTTCAAGCGAAACCTCAAGGTGAGACCCTCGCTCAAATTAACGAATAGGCGACACCTAGCCGTCATACTCACTCTTGCGGTTCCGCTACTCTAGGTGGAGTTGAAGGTCGCACAGCTGGCTGGCTACGTGTCCGAGCACTCGGCGTACCATCACGGCGAGCAGAGTTTGAGCGGTACAATCGTCAACATGGCACAAGACTTCGTGGGCAGCAACAACGTGCACCTACTGTCGCCGAACGGCCAGTTTGGTACCCGGCTGATGGGCGGCAAGGACGCAGCGAGCCCTCGTTACATTTTCACCAACCTGGAGCAGGTGACGCGCCTCATCTTCGACGCCCGCGACAACGACGTGCTCAAGTACCTGGATGAAGACGGTCAGTCCATTGAGCCCGAGTGGTACATCCCTGTGATCCCGATGGCGCTCGTCAACGGCAGTGAAGGTATCGGCACCGGTTGGTCGAGCTCGATCCCGAACTACAACCCGTTCGACATCATCAACACCCTTCGCCAGAAAATCAAGCACGAAGAGATGAGTCCATTGATTCCGTGGTACCGCGGGTTCATTGGCCACATCGTCCCGAAGCCCAGCACAAGAGGCGGCACTGACTCCCAGAACTTCTTGGTACAGGGCCTCTACGAGGTCACTGATGAGAACACGCTTGTGATCACGGAACTGCCCGTGAAGACGTGGACGCAGACGTATAAGCAATTCCTGGAGGGACTGCTTGAGGCTGGCACGATCAAGGACTTCAAGGAGAACCACACTGACACGAAGGTTCTGTTCACAATCTCACTGGAGGAGAAGACGCTGCGCGATATCACGAATGCACCAGGCGGCATCGTCAAGAAGTTCAAGTTGGAGTCGTCACTGTCGACGTCGAACATGCACCTCTTTGATGCCCATGGTCACATCAAGAAGTACGAGACGCCGGAGGAGATTTTAGACGAGTTCTACGGCATCCGCATCGAATACTACGACCGTCGCAAGCGCGCGATGCTGCGCCGACTCTCCGACCAGATCAAGGTCTTGTCCAACAAGACACGGTTCGTTCTGTCTGTGGTCGAGGGCAAGTTGGTCGTGAACAACCGGAAGAAGCAGGACCTCATGAAGGAGCTGATGGATGAAGGGTACGACCAGATTTTGCCGCAGAGCGGGAAGCGCAAGAACACGAACGATGACGACAGCACCAGCGACGACGAAGAGGGGGATGGAAACATCGCAGATGCGAGCCGCGGCTACGACTACCTTCTGTCTATGAAGATCTGGAGCTTGACGAAGGAGCGCGTTGAGAAGCTTCGCGCGGAGCTTCAGGACCGCGAGCAGGAGTACCAGAGTTTGGAGGCCAAGACTGTGGAGGAGCTCTGGCTCGCTGACCTCGATGCGCTGGAGGTCGTGCTTCGCGAAACGGAGGAGGCTCGCGAGCGGCAAATGTCTCACACGCCCACTGTCAAGAGGAACGGCAAAGGTCGTAAGCCTGCTGCGAAGCGCAAGAAGCGTGCCAAGAAGGGCAGCGACGACGACGATGACGACGATGACGACGATGACTCGGACTTTGAGATGGAGAAGCCAAAGTCGAAGCCGCGCACACCTTCCAAGCCGCGTGCGAAACCCGCTGCCAAGCGTGCAGCGATCAAGAAAGAGCCTGCAACGACCAAGAAGGAACCTGTAGCGGCGAAAAACGACTCCGCAGCAACTAAGAAGGAAGCCACAGCGAAGACTGATGCAAAGAAGAAATCGACAACTATCACGTCGTTCTTTGGCACGAAGAAGGAGGAACCCGAGAGCGACGAGAAAGTCAAGGGCTCAGACTCGGACGTGGAAGTGCTGTCGTTGACAGAGCGGCTGGCGCGACGAGCGAAGGAGACTCCTCAGAAGAAGCCTAAGGCGTCCGCCCGAGCAAGCACGGTTGATCTGGCCGACTCGGATGATGAGTGCAAGAACGACAGCAAGTCCGCCACCAACGCTGCGCTGGACGAAGAGGACGATGTGTTTGCCATGGATGTTGACGACGATGAGCCTAAACCGAAAAAGGCTGCCGCGAAAGCGAAGGCGTCGGCGAAGGCAAAGGCTGCTCCGAAGAAGATCCCGGCAAGACGATCCAAGAGCGCCAAGGCCGCGACGTCAGCACTCGAACTTGACGACATGGACGAGGACGAGGACGAGGACACGGCGGCTCCGGCCAAGGCTAAAGGTACCACCAGACGCTGCTGAATGTTTATGCATAGACTTGTACTTACCGAAATGCCGCTGTGACTGTTGCAGGATCGCTCAAGCGCCGGAAGGAGGCGGCGCCCAAGAAGAAGCCTGCGGCAAAGAAGCAGAAGCTGTCCCCTCAATCCGACTCTGAGGCGGAGGACAGTACTGGCGAAGACGCCAACGAGGCGCCTGCCGCTCCGCGCCGCGGCTCTCGCGTGCGCCAGCGCATCGTGTACGCAGAGCCGCCGAGCGGCGAGGAGGATGACGACGGCGAGAACGACGACGAGGACGGCAGCGACTTCTCGGGCGGAGGCGACGACAGCGAGTAGTGTGGCTCACGAGGCGCCGTCCGGTATCGTACCCTAAGTTTGCATGTCTTGCTTGCCCTGAAGGTGTGTGGGATGCATAGCGCGATTCGCATTGATCTTGATCCTTTGCAATCACATTTCGAGACCAAACTCCATCAGAACTGACGTTTTTATCAAAGGGCGGGCGTTCACGACACCAGCGTCGCCTCGACAAACGGCCGCCATGCTCTTCTGTGTTGTCGAAGGCTCGCCCCACGCTCAGAAAAAGGTGCCACTCCTCGTTGTTCATATCACTGCTCTTGCTTCCATTTCAACATGCAGCTGCGATGCGCGTTCTGCTCCTTTTCTGCAGCATTCGAAATCTAACCATCAACGCTCCATGGTTGATTGGGTCCAATCTGCTGCAGCTTGTGAAGGAGCATTCTCGGGATGAGGACGGGCAACGAGAGTGTTGTGCCGTTCTGGAAAAAGGATCCCTAACAGTGCCGTTAGGCCAACGACGTTGGCTGATGATCAGATCGAAAAAGATACCCCAGCGTGCACGTCGTCTAGCCCAGCGAGTCGATAATGCGGCTGTCGATTAGTGACGACGCGAGGCGCGTGAGCGCGGACTGCTTCCGCGTCATGGGGCTCACGACGGAGATCCAGAACGAGGCAGAGGTCGTCAAGCCCGTGCTGGGCGAGATCGAGGTCATTCGCCTGAGCTCGGTGCTCGGACTGCTGTCGTCAGTCACACCGAAGGATTTTGAGCACTACCCGATCCCGCCAGAGGAGTTCGACGATGACTTCGCGCACTACCTCCGCCGAGCGCTGCTTCGCGAAGGCGACGACATGAATGCTAATGCTGTCGCGACGCTTGGACTGTTCGGCAAGCAGCACGAAGTGTAGCGCGCGCTGACGCGTTTTGGTATTTGGTCGTCGGAGCTCGAGAAAGGGTTGAAGAGCCAAGACCAGGGGGATCTATTGTGTCAGCTACCCGAGTAACGCTGAATCGCTAGCGGCTGAGAACGCGCCGACGCTCATGCTGTTCGCGTGAATCCAAGACCCGCTGTTTGACGCCTCGCGGCTGCGCGACGCAGCGACTTACGTGCTTCGCTTTCTTGCGTGCATGAGTGCCGACTTGCAGTGCTGCCTCTCTTCGCGTGAAGTTGCTGAGGTTGAGGAAGCTGCGAGGTTCCTCTCAACGGGCAGCGACACATGGTCGCCGTCGTTTTTGGTTGGGTTTCTCGTCGAGAAGCAAGATGACAAGAAGGATGGCGTGCGTTGTGACCACGTGGGCACGATCGACTTGCCGAACATAGAGAACGGGCGGGATATCTCAAGGGTAACTACCCAGCGCTTTCGACGGTGCTTTCGTCACCCCAGCGCAAGCACACAATGGTGAGCACCGAGACGCTTAGCAACGACTGCCGGTTCACGGAGTGGGTTGCCGATCAGGCGCAGCACTACGCCCTCACGTTCGACTTCTCCGGCATGAAGAGCTTGGCGTACCGCAACGAACTGCTTCAGCTGGAAGGATACTATCCTTACGCCGAGCTAGATGCGATCGAATCCGAGTTGGCTCGCAGTCTCGGTGGCATGGAGGAGCCGAGTCGAGAGGACGCTCACATAAAGACCGAGGAACGGCACGCGAGACTATTCGCGATGGTGAACAAGCTCTTTGATATCAATACCCTGCTGGGAACACCGGGCCACATCGGGACGGAGCATGAAGTCTTGACGTGAATGCTGAAGGCAATGAAGGGCAGTGTGACAGTTTGGGTAGGAGTTGACATGAAGACCAAAATGCTCGTGCCCCCCCCCCCCCCCCCCCCCCCCCCCCCCCCCCCCCC
>JAASGW010000660.1:0-16610 GCA_023334395.1 Phytopythium sindhum | reverse complement strand
TTGTTGGCGGCGTGGAGAATCGTCTGCTGGTTGGGTGTGCCGCCGATCTTGGGGCCACGACCAGAGAACGAATGCAGGTAGTTGTTGACGAACGAGACCTCGGTTGAGACGCCATAGATGAGGAAGCCCCAGTAGTGGTGGTTGTCACACGTCGCAGAATACTCCGTGTTGCCGTCGAAGTCCGAGTTACTGATCGTCGTCTTCTTGACGCCGGAGAAGTTGATCACGACCATCTGACGGCCAACGTCCGATACCTTGACATGGTCGATCCAGATCTTCTCAGGCTGAGTGTCACCCTCGCCTCGGAGTGTAAGCGCGTCGCCGCCCCACACGAGGTGGGGGTTGAGCTGGGTGATGTAGATGTTCTGGATGATGACGTTGTCGCCGAAGATCTCCAAGCCCTTGCCGTAGAGGATACCGGATGTGCCCTCGCCGACAAGCGTCTTGTTGCTGCGAACGACCAGCGGATTCCTCGCCGCGTTGTCATACGTCACCTCAACGGACACACCATCAGTGCACCCTCCCGTCTTGGTCATGCTGACGTCTCCAGGCACGAGGATCGTGTCCTGTGATTTGAGCCCGTTGTTCTTAGCGATACACTTGGTCGCGAAGGACGAGCGGCAGCCCGGCTCGGTCGTGGAGCCCTCCGTGCCCGTGAAGTTGAACGTCTGCTGGAGCACAATTACGCGCGGCTCCGTGTCATTCAGGTATGTGGTAAGCTCCTCCAGCGTGGTCGGGTACACCGGGTCGACATCACCACCGCCGGTCGTGCCAGCCGCGAAGCCGGGGGCAGCGCCCGCGCCGTAGGCGGAGACGGTGGTCGCGACGGCGCAGCTGGCAACTAGAGTCACCAAAGCAGCACGCTTGAGCATTGAGAAAGAAGAATTGGAGCAAGTGCCTGAGAAGCAACTGGGAAGCAACTGCGTTAAGCACGAAGCGGTGTCTGGCAGCGCACAAATTGCGAACTGAGCGTGAATCCTGCTCGAGGAGTGACTGAGAGCGCGCGCATGGCATCTTCAGACGGGCAGGCACCGAGGAGCCATGAGCAACGACAAATATGGCGCGCACGTGCGGTATCGTGCTCGGATATTTGGTAGTTCGACCGTCATCATCAAGTTTCGATCGCCAAAACCGCGCGGCGCCGCCGCAAGTGTGCAAACCTTACAAGCAAATACAACACTCCCCACACGCGCTTTGTTCCGAGCCCGTATGCCTTCAATTGTTCAGCACATGCGTGCGTACGTTGCGACGACGAGGCAACAAACGTCGACCAGAAGGATCGACAACGCGGCATGTTAATCGAGCGCAAAGATTAAAGTGAAGACTGACCGACCACCAAAGCCCACGCTTTGAGTGCATGCAAACGAGTGTCTATAGTTTGTACGGCCGTCTACGTTTTCCGTTCTCTCTATCTTTCTCTCTTTCTCTCCGTGGCTTAGACGTGGAGGGCAAGTGGCAGAACAAACGACCCAGTCCAGTCAACCTGTTAGCGCTATGAGAGGCCACGGGAGTGGATAACTTGCTACAGATCAATCAGTGTGTCATTCCTGTCCAAGCTTTAGCAGCGGACTCCAGGAGGAAACGGCGAAGGATTACGCTGCACCGCGCAATCTTGGAGCGACAACAAGGCACCGTGTGCCAGTATATTAGCAACCAAGTATAGTACGCGATGTACATGAAGTCGTTTGCACCACGCTGCAAGTCTTAAACAGCCAGAATTGAACGCAACATGCTCTAATATTACGTCGGACACCTAGACTCATCAAAACAACAGTGGAGATTGACACCCATCGTGGCATAATCAGGTTGACTGGTGGCTCGAGGCAGGCCTTAAACTCGACGACACACTTGCTTCCGTCTGTCCATCCCATCGGTGGCGACGACCCCAGTCGTACATCTAGAATTGCACGCGACGCTTGTGCGCCTTGCACGAGCTGATCGTGGACGCCGTCGGAGCCGCAGTCGTGGTGACTGGGGGCCTTCGTTATGGTGGCAGGAGCCTCCGTCTCCGGTCTCCGTCTTTGTGTCAGCTTCAGATTCGACCTCCGTGGTGCTGTTACTGCCGCTGGAGGCGGCGGCGGTGGTGGTGTTGGACGAGCCCAGCGAGCCAATGCCATAGTTGTCGCTTGCAAGCGACAGCTTGGCCGCCGCTCCAGTGCAGTATCCACCGATCTGCGTCGTGTACGACGCAAATGCCGTCTCGACGTTCACCTCGTTGTACCCAACAAAGTAGCTGCTGTCCACCACCGTGTTGAGCACGCAGTCGCGACCAATACTCTCCTGCCAGTCGCTCGCACTCGTCGGCACAAACAGGTTGCCGTCAGTGTTGTTGAGGTTGGGCGTCGTCACCAACTCAATGTAGTTGCCCTTCGCCAGCACGTAGCCACTAGCCGCCACGTCGAACGCGTGACTGGTGTTGTCGTAGATGTAGTTGTTAACTGCATGCACACGTTCGACTGTTTCGCTGTACCGCCGATCTTGGGGGCAGCGGCCGGAGAACGTGTGGAGGTAGTTGTTGACGAACGAGACCTCAGTTGGCACACCATACGGCAGGAAGCCCCAGTAGTGGTGGCCGTCGTACGACGCCGAGTACTCCGTGTTGCCGTCGAAGTCACAGTTGCTAATGGTCGTGCTCTTGACACCGGAGTAGTCGACCACGACCATCTGACGACCGATGTCGGACACCTTGAAGTGGTTGATCCAAATCTTCTCGGGCGTGACGTCACCTGATCCACACAGAGTGAGCGCGTCGCCGCCCCACACGAGATGCGGGTTGAGTCGCGTGATGTAAACGTTCTGGATGACGACATTGTCGCCGTTGACGAGCAAAGCCTTGCCATAAAGAATGTCGGATGTACCTTCGCACACGAGAGTCTTGTTGCTGTTGACGACCAGCGGGTTCTTGGCGGCGTTGTCGTACGTCACCTCGACAGCTGTGCCGTTAGTGCACCCCTCAGTGCTCGTCATGGACGTGTCTCCGTCCATGAGGATGGTGTCCTGCGACTTGTACCCGTTGTTCTTGGCCAGACACTCGGTCGCGAAGGACGAGCGACACCTCATCTCGGTCGTGGAGCCCTCGGTGCCCACGACGTTGAACATTTGCTGGAGCACGATGACGCACGGCTCGTCGTCGCTCAGGTACATCAACAGCTCATCAATCATCGTGGGGCAGACTGGCTCAACATCACCGCCACTGGCAGTGCCGGCCGCGAAACCTGGAGCGGAGTCCGTGTCATAGGCGGAGACCGTGGCCGCGACGGCGCAGACCGCCGCCAGCGAGAGGAGGCGAGGCATCGTCGGGTGGGCGACGGGTAGTTCTGTTCGTATCCGCACTCTGGGAGCTCTGCTCGAGACGCGGCGAATTGCAAACTGAGCACATCTCTGATCTGACGTCGGAGATTGTTGTCATTTTTATCGTACTTATGCCTGTAAGGGCCCTGATCTCGGTGGTAAACTGAAGCAAAAAATCCACTCTCGATTGGTTCTGCACACTGTTTGAACAGGGCAAGTCGCGCGCATTCGGCAGCCCTTGGTGGTTGTGCCGACCTGCTGGGCGTGAACCGGCACGAGCTGACTAACGATGCATCGATCGCGGCACCGAGTGGTTCGCGTGGATTGCCCGCGATCCGCCGAGACGCAAGTCGCGTCGCGCGGTGGCGGCACAACACTGCTCGAAGCCGTAAAGGATCGGCCCACTCGATCGTGTCTGCGCAGCTAAACAAGCTGCACATGAGATCTGAGAAGCAGCAACATGCGTGCGCGATCAAGAGCTGGCAAGGCAGGCAAGTGACGACGTAACAAGTGCCGGTGAGATCGACAACATCTATGTGGTGCTGGCCTTCATAATGATCAGGAAGTTTTACCTTGGCAAGGCAGTCGGCATGCTCGCCCGGAAGCTCGAGGTTGCCCATCAGGATCCGGAACGATTGGTCGTCCAAATCCGCCTAAGAACAGCAGGAAGCTCGCCTTAGATAAACGGGATCATCAATATTCAAGGGATCCACGCGTGGGTCTGCGGTACCTGTGCGGCATCCATGAAGATCTTCGCGAGCCCCAGCACGGCGTGCTCGAGCTGCCGAGGTTCTCATCCGCAGGCCGCTGCTCACAATCAAAACGAAAACCAGTCAGTGTATAGACAACACGCAGCATGAGCAGAGCAGCTAGCACTCACAGGCTATGCGCGAAAGCCGCTTGCGCGACTGCTTCTCAGCCTGGAAGACGGTAACCGCGAGCTGGCACACGCTGTCAAAGTCTGCTCACATGTTCCACGAGCAGATTACTAAACGCGTGAGTATTGAGCGCGCCTCTGTGACAACGAAAACATGATGAGGCTGCGTACGCTCGAGCGGGAGGCCTCTGGCAGCCGCCAGCGCGCGGTCATCGAGCACAATGCCTCCAGTAATGACGACGATGTCGACCTTGTCGCACCGTTAGCCTGCATAAATCGATGAGTCGCCCTCCAACAGGATACCAGTGCGAAATCTCCCCTTAACGGAGTTTTTCCGACGGAGTTGTATACAACATGCAGCATGTATTTCTGCAGGAACAATGCGTTCCGCTAGGTAGTCGTAGGAATGTCAAATTCCTCTGGCTGTCCAGCTTGTATTCCAGGAAAAATAACCCTACTCGCCGAATAATGTTCAATGACATTCTGAATGTCTAAAAATGTCCGATGACATTCAGACACTACATGCATTTTTGCGGGTCATTCCTCTGATTATTCCTAGGAATAGGAATATCAAATTCCTCTTGACTGTCTAGTGAACAAAATGAAACGTACTAAATTTAGTTATATACGTAGTAGACTCGTTTCACGATATCTTACGGCGTGCATGCGCACCGTAAGAGCCCCTCTGTAAAGTTTGAGTTACACTCTAACTTTCTATCGTAATCGAACTTTACGCGCGAGACGTTGGCGCGCCCGAACAATACAAGAAGTCCCCAAGCAGGAAGAGATGGAGGTGGCGGCGCACGTGGACGACTACAACGCGTCCTTCCGGGACACGGTGTGGTTGCAGTCGTTTCCGCTGAACGCGCAGACGGTGCTGCACTACTTCGCGCTGTCACCCTTCTACGACCGGTCGTGCAACAACGAGCGGCTCAAGATGCAGCGCCTGGGGCTCGAGCAGCTCAAGAATATGCGCGGCGTCGAATACGAGCTGCTGCCCAACCTGGCCAAGCAGATGCCGCAGCAGCTCTTCCTCGTGCGCAAGCAGCGCCGTAGCAGCCGCACGCAGGTCGAGCCGCTCGCCATCTACTACGTGCTCGACGGCACCGTCTACCAGGCGCCCAACATCCACGCCATGCTCACCTCGCGCCTCGTACGTTCGCGTGCTTCATACGTCGTGGTGCCTCTCTTGGGTGGATTCTCACACGTCTAGATGATGCACGACAGAAAAAATGCAGCTACCGGGTCAACAAGGCGTTCCACGGGCTGGCGGCGGGCGTGCGCTTCAGCCCCACCGAGGGCTACGCGTGGGACTTTAGCTCGGACGACAAGAAGGCGCCCGTCATCCCTTCAGAGCGTGCGTGTCCTCGCTGTTTGCTGCTTCCTTTATGATCAAGATGACCAAGGACTAAAGGATGATCGTTTCTGTGCGTGATATGCGCAGAGCTACAGCTGAAGCTCAAGCAGAAGTTCGAGAAGATGGAGAAGCAGCGCGAGAACTCGGCGCGCGTGGACTCGATCCTGATCCAGCTCATGAAGAAACACGCGCCCGAGATCGTCGAGAAGCTCGAGGCCAAGGACAAAGAGGCCGCAGGGACGATGGTGGCGGCACCGGGAAGCAGCGGCGCCCCCACACCGGCCGGGACGCCCGGACCGACGGCGGCAGGCAACGACGCAGAAGCGGCCAAGCGACAGAAAGTGGTATAAGGTGGAGAGTTCCAAGTCGCTTTTCCTCTTTTCCTTTGGCACAATCATCAAATATAGCGGCATGATGCGGTCGGTATGACAAGAAGCAGCTTTTAATGCGTTGCATGCCGATCAAGTTCACTTTTTATTTGGTTTTACTCGTTTGTTTCTCGCTACATGCAGTCCGAGCACTTACTCCAGTGCACTCGTGAATTCTTTCGCCCGTCAAGACTAAAGCTCGCACGCCGGTCACGTTTCTCGTCGTCGTCCCACCCACCGGCGGCACCCTCGTCTTCGTCAACGCCTCACTTGTCCTTCTTCTTGTCCAGCTTCTCGTGCTCCTCGCGCAGCGTCTCCATCGCCTGGTCCTTGGCGCTCATCATCTTGGAACCGAGCGTCGTCTGGTCCTTGACGTTCTGCATCTTGGAGCCAAGAGCCTCGCGCTGGAGGTGCAGCTTCTTCATGCCGGCGTTCCATTTGTCCGGGTTGCGACGGCGGAGGTACCACGCCGCAAAGAAAAACAGCAGCGGCAGCACGGCCCACAGCGCGTGTCGCGCGCAGATGCGGTCCGTCGGCAGCGGCAGGCAGTACTCACGGCCAGCCGTACCTCCGAGCTCCCTGGCCGCGTCGGCATTGTGGCGCCAGGTATCCTGCGCGCGACCGCGAGCCGAGTCCATCGTATCGCCCATCTGATGCTTCATGCTGTCCATCTGCCCGCGGGCGCTGTCACCATACTCCCCCACCTTCCCGCGCGCAGTGCCGCCAAGCTCCTGCACCTTGCCGCCGAAGTCCTGGAGGCGGTCGCGAGCCATCGACCCGAGCTCTTCGACGCGCTCACGCGTGCGTTCCCCCCAACTGGCAGCACGGGAACCCACGTCACCAATGCGATCGCGCGCGGTCGATCCAACGTCTTGAATACTCTCCCGAGTGCGCTCACCCCAGCCCGAGACTCGATCACCCACATCGCTGATGCGGTCACGAGCGCCGGAAGTGACGTCTTCGAGACCTTGGCGGGTGCGCTCGGTCCAGCCCGAGGCGCGGTCGTTCATGTCTTCCATCCGTCCGCGCGCTCGATCAGCCCCGCGACGTGCGTGCTCGCTGGCCTTGTCAGACATGCTTCGAGTAGATTCGTCGTACCGACGGTGCTGCTCGTTGGGAAGGTAGCGGCTGTCACCACCACCACCGCTGAGCCCGAACGTATCGCGAGCTCGGTCGCGCGCTGACCCCGCTGTGTCGCGGATCCGCTCGCCCATCTCTTCCATCTTGCTGCGCGTGTACTCGGCCAGATTGCGCGCTTCTTCCTCAAGCTCATCCAGCGTCCGGCGACGGCGCTCGGCCGCCGTCAGCTCCCGTTGACGGCGGTGCTCCTGGCGCTCGTCCGTGTCCATCATGTGCTCGCTCAGGTAGTCGCGTGCGCCGCCGCGAGGCGCAAAGTCTTCGTACGAGCGCGCGATCATCTTAGCAAGCGTCGCCTTCACTAGGTGTCGGTGCTGTGAACGCGGACGATTCCGGAATGGGCGAGACCGTCGATCCCGATACACTTGCGGGGAATCGGCAAGAAGAACGAGTTGGGCGACGGGTGACCACCGTTGTCATGTCGCTTGCGGCGGGACTCGTGTCTCTCGGAGACTCTCTCCATGCAGCGCCGAGTACGAAGGTCAACTGCCGCATCCGACTGCCACCTACCACGCTTTTAAACGGCTTGAGCTGCCGCTCGCCCCACCCACCACATACACACACACACACACACACCGACAGTATAGGAGTGTCGATCTCTCGTGGTCGTTTGGCGGGCAGTGCGTCGTTCTCGAACAGGCTTTCATCGCAAACGCCGCACTTTCGGCAACGCGCAGTCCTCATACGACGGAGCGTCAACTAGCGGCCCCTCCGCGGCGTCTGACGCCCGCCACGGCTCCGCACCACACCCACCCGCCACCTACAGAAACCTGATCACACACGGTAAGAGCACCTCGTAGCACGCCAGGCGCCTCCATTCCTGGTCCATGCCGACCCTGCGCTTGTATAGAAGTGCTTCAAGTTCAACGTGCTGTATAATTTTTCATCCGGCAACTCATACAATATAATACATTTGAGTAGTAGTTTGTATTATTTTACGAAGATAGCGTGTACCACATGAACTGCCGGTCAAGCCCGCAAGTCAACGAGCTCCACATCCACCGAAGGATACGAGAATGACAATGCCGATGTTGACGGACGCGACGGTCGAGTTCGCCGCCCCGGGGCTCCAGGTGGACGCGCTGGCGGCCACGACGCTTCCCAGCAGCCTGCTCTCGGACGACGCGGCGAGTGGCAGCGAGATGGACACGGGTGGGGCCGTGGGCGGGGTCGTGGGCGCGCTCGAGGACGACGCGGAGCTGCCGCTGCTGGCGGTCGCGCTCTCGCGGCTCGAGGGTAACCGCTGGGGCGGCGGCGTGGCGCTGCTGGACGGCTCCACATTCGAGCAACTGTGCTCTGTCCAGGTGGACGCCGGTGTGAGCGCCCTCGCGTGGTGCGGACCCGAGCGGGACGTGCTCGCGTGCGCGTGCGACGACGGCGACGTGCGGCTGCTTCGGCTCTCGGCCGACGTCGATTTCATGTTCGTGCCGTTCCAAACGGGCGCCGAGAGAGCGAAGCGTGCTGCGAGTGAAGGGGGTGAAGACGTGGTGGCGGGCAGAGACAGCAGTTGGGGCCACGACGACGTGGTCACAGGCGTCAGTGCCTCCGCCGCCGACAAGACCAAGCTCGCGACCTGCAGTTGGGACCACACGTACGTTATGCGCTGCATGACCGATCACTATGGCGTTCCTTCTAGTAGACTAACGCTGTGGTGTGGCTCTTAGCGTCAAGCTGTGGGATATCGCCGCTCCAGACCGCCTTGTTGCGACGTTTGAAGGTAAGCAGCACTGACGATGGTCGCATCTTGACGGCGAACGGGCTCATTGATGTGTTCTCTCCAATTGACGTGCTACTAGGTCACATGGATCTCGTATGGGACGTCGCGATGCACCCAACGACGAGCAACATGCTCGCTTCGGCGTCGAATGATCGCACGGTCATCGTATGGGACAGCCGCCGCCCTCAGACCGCATCCATGGTCATCAACACGGAGTCGCCGGCACTCGCGCTGGACTGGCACCCGCGCAAGGACTACGTCTTCGCCGTTGGGCTCGAAGACGGTGCCGTCACGACCTTCGACACGCGCGCACCAAAGCACGCGCTCAACCGACTAGTACGTTCACAAGTTCGATGCAGGCGTCCTCTTTGGCATGCTCATTTGTACTTACGCTCGTCTTCATTTACTAGGTGGCTCATAGGAGTGGCGTTCATGCAGTCAAGTACTCGCGCTACCACGAGGACTTGCTGGCGTCGGGTGGCGACGATGCACGGGTCGCGCTCATCATGGATAGCTGCTTGCTGGATGCTCAAATTGTGGAGACATCAGCGTCGCCGGCGAGTTGTGCGCCACCATCGAAGGCTGTGATCCACCACGACTACGTGCGCGCACTGGCGTGGTTTGCTCACCGCGATCCGCTCGCGAGCGACCGGCGGCGGCCGCTAGCGCTGCTGGCGACCGGCTCCTGGGACAAGACGGTTCGCGCGTGGCGCTCGGACGCGTTCGCAGCTCAGTCACTGCTTGAACGGGCGTTGTAATCACCAAGGAATGCAGTTTCTTCATGGCTTCAGTGACGTTGTATTAATGGTTGATTGCAGTCGATGCTTAATGCTTGAACTCCCTAGAGGTAGTGCACCCAATATGTGCGATACGTTGAGTCACCGTTGACATCGCGGCGTTCTTCAAGGTCGAAGAGCGCGCTTGCAACTGCAAAACACAATCCAGCAGGTCGAGCAGTGCTTCTGATGGAGTCCACTTGTCCTTAGAGCCCTTCCACAACGATGCGACATCAGATCACATCGTGCAGGGCTCTTGGACATGACAGCTGCTGACGTTGAGGCTCAGAGACGTTGATTAGCTCACGACGGCCTGACATTCGATTGGGCAAACCTAGACAGGTGCATCGCGAGGGAGGCGATGTTGGGCGTATCACGCTCGCTCCCTCACCACGATAAAGCTCCCAAAATGAGCTGCCTGTCGGGAGTAGATTGTGGAAATGCAGGGTTCGCCCGTTGAGCTCCAGTGGCGTTGCAAACATGACGCTTGCCCGCGTGGCTTTCAAGTCGCGACTCATTCGCGAAAAACCAGCGCTTCAGATTAGACAGGTATTCGCTTTCTGACGGTCTTGGGGCAGGAAGAAAGTCAACTCACTTGATGACTCGTGATGAGGTTCACTCCGTGTTCAGCAGCCAAGGGTCCTGCAGCGCCTGCTCGGGAGTCAACCTCCGGTCTGGCTCCCATACAAAGCACTTGCCAAGGAACGCAAGGAACTCAACGTCGTCTGTATGCACCGCCGCTGTCAACGAACGAGCGCCTGGATGCCTCCTGCGGCCTCTGGAGTTGACAAACGGCTTGGGCTCGAACTGCGGTCCGTCGCCCATTGCTGTAGATGGGTTATTGCTGCTGAGAACCGTCTCTGTTTCATCGAAGAAGTGGCGGCGGCGCTTGCACTTAAGCAGGAACGGAAGGGGCGGGACGCCCAGCACCTCCATGATGCAAGTGAGCTGTTCACGCTCGTTCTCGCCGGCAAAGATCGGGTGGCCTGTGTGCAACTCAACGAGGATGCAGGCAAGGCTCCACATGTCGACGGCCGTCGTGTAGGCGTGGCCCAGGATCACCTCAGGGCTTCGGTAGAAGCGGCTCTGCACGTACGTGAACATGGCGCCGCCCGATTGGATGCACGCGCTGCCGAAGTCGATGAGCGTGACCTCGTTGACGGGCTGGTCCGCCAGTGAGCTGCCCGTGACAGCTTCTAGGGTATTCTTGATCAGAACATTCTCAGGCTTGAGGTCGCAGTGGATGATGTCCAGGTCACGCAGCGCGACCAAAGCTTCGACAAGCTGCTTGCCGATGCGACGAATCTGCGGCATCTCGAGCCCTTGGAAGTAGCGTAGCTTGAGAAAGTCGTACAGGTTGGCACCAAGCAGCTCGAAAACGATGCACACGTGGTTTCGGAAGCGGAAGCACTCCACCATGCGCACCACGTGGCTTCGGTCGGGCGCTTCGGCGCGCGCGAGCTGCGTGAGCAGCTGCACCTCCAACATCGCTTGCTCGGCATACTTTGCGCGGTTGCGAATGATCTTGACGGCCACTTGGCGATGCGTGCGGTGGTCCAAACACCCCACCACCTGGCCGAACGACCCGCGCCCAAGCGCGCGCTGCACCTCGAAGCGGTATGCCAAGTGGTCCTGGACGAGCACGAGGTAGTCGCCGCGCTCGTCGTCGAAGCCGTCGTTGTGCTCTACTGGGGGTGTCGCCACGTCTTGGTTCTGCTGCTCGTCTTCTATCGGATCGTCGTCGCCGTGCGTGGGCAGCGCATTGACAATGCGGCCGCAGCGCCGCTGCTTCTTGACCGATAGGCTCGAGTAGTAGTACACCTGGTCGTACACAAGAATTTCGCGCTTCTCAAACTCCGTCAGCTCCCCAGGCGCATTCTGGAGAACGTCTCGCGCACACGGGATCACTCGAGGCGGCGGCGATGGAGTCGATGAGCTGTCGCGCTGATGGTTCCAACGCGCGTGAAGAGGTGGCGGGTGGTGGTGATGATGGTGAGGCGGCGGGTAGTGATGGCGCGAAGACTGAGGTGGCTTTGGGTGAGCCGCCTCGGCCTGCGGCGCGACGCGCGTAGGGTTCGGCTGGTGGAGCGAGTGCAGTCTGTGAACCCCGGTCGCATCGACGCTGCTAGTTCTCGCCTCACTCGGCGTCGTAGCCACCACCTCGCGCTTCGGCACGATCGACGAGCTGCTGACGATCTTGCGCTCCGCTTCCGGTGCTGCCGCTGTAGTCACAGCTGAGGCGGCCGCCGTCGACGAGCCGAAGCCCGCATGTGTGCTGTGACTGCTGCCGTTCCCGCTGCTGCTCCTGCTGGCGCTGCCGCCGCCGCCGGTCAGCAGCGAGCTCGTGCGCTTCAGCAGCTCGAGCGGCCGCCGGTTGAAGAAGATGTGCGCGAACGACGACGTCGCCGACGGCTTCCTCGCGCCGCTCCCTGTCGTCGTTGACGCCGCCGCCGACGGGTCCGCGAGCCCCACGGCGCTAAACTTATCGCCACGCGCGCGCTTAGCGTCCTCGCGCGCCATCCCCTTCGCCCCCTTCGCCCCCTGCGGCGTCTGCTGCTGCTGCTGCTGCTGCTGCTGCGGAGGCTGCGCCCGCGTCCGCCCCGCGCCCATGAACGACGACGCTGGCGTCAGCGACGGCAGCGTGCGCGTCCGCGGAAATGCCGTCCCTGACGTCTCCATGCTGCCCTGTCGTCCTTTCCTGGCGGCGGTCGGTTTCTTATTGCCGTCCGCCCTGTCGCTCGTTGGTTTCTTATTGCCGACGCTCTCTGCCGCTGCACAATAAGATCGCGGGTGACTTACTATAGTCGCTTGCTGTCGCAGGAGTTGGTGGCCGCTGCGGTTCAACTAAGACCCCGCGCAACAGGATCGCGGCGCGTTCCGTGAAGCTTGCTCGAAATCAGCGCGGGAAGCGGCCGCGGAGGCGGAAAAATCAGGTGTGCAGGCCGCCCGCGATGCCCGCGTGCATGAGAAAGCACTTGCTTGAACGCTGGCGGATCGAACGCGCGCGCGGCCTCTACACTCGCTACGGAATGGTTACCAGTGTACGCACTGCGAGGACTATCCCAGCGGCGCCGTCGCCAAGGGTGGAGGGCAGGCAGTCACCTTTGTTCTGTATCCCACGCAGCCGGAATATTTCGCCATCATCTGGATTCGGTCACTTCTTTTTATAGCGTGGATGTTCCGCCCGTCAGCTGGGTTTTCTATTTCCAGCGCCCCACCAGCTGCCTTCAACAAGCGCTGCCAAGAACGCCGGATGTCTGTCCTTCTCCCGCCTCTGCATACTTTGTTCAAGTCAAGGTACATGGAGCCGCCTGCCTTCTCCCTCTTGGTTTTCTTTTATGTGGCACAGGAACACCTGGCGGATAAGATAAAGCTGTCGGTGATCAACGCTGTACGATACAGGTTTAGAAGGCATACCGCGGCGGACACATTTTTGGTCCGAAATGTTCCTGGCGAATCGCAAGCGATGCACATACGTGTTTACCACGACAGCATCTCCGTGCCCAGCGAACGAGGCGCGTCCTACGTTAACGTTCGAGGCTGCAGCAGCACGCGCACATCCATTTCTGAACACCCGCCGCCGGTAGAAACGGCATTCGCCCCGATCTTCTCGCGCGAAATATTCAGGAGCGATGCACTGCTATACTGTAGCGTACTAGATTACTAGGTTGCAGGGCGAGTAAGCTCGGTGCGCTCGGCTTTCGCTGGTCGGCAGCGACCCAAGAGAAGCGCGGTGAGCGAGGGGCTACGTTTGCGACGTCGCCCGCCCTAGCTGCCCAATGACAATCTGATCTTCAAGGTGAAGTTGCGGCGCCGCTGCTGGAAACTCGGCTGGAACCACGGGAGCATTCGCTTCAGTGTGCGGCACATCACAAATGAGCTCTCAGAAGAGCTCTGGTACGGTACTGTAAGCCGTGAAGACCCCCCCGGAGATTCGTTCGCGCGGGGCAGCATAGTCACGGATCGCGAGCGTGATGTAGTGTACCACTTATCGCTCGACGGACCGCGGGCCAATGCGCAGGCCGTCGGCCGTCAGCTGCAATACGTCACGCGTTGCAGGCGGCGTGGCGGCGCGCGTTCACCTCTGGTTTACGAGCGTCAGTGTCACTCTCTGCAGGTGGAGGACCACCATACGTCATTCAGATACGAGGGGGCGTCCTACTCTATCGACATTAGACACACTGTACGAGAATCATCGAATCAAAACGACCGACCTTCCCTTCCGTGACGTGTTTTTTGTGCGGCCCCGAGCGAAAAGAACCCAGGCGGGGAGTGATGTGAAGAACCGCAGCACACCGACTGGATGCTCATGAAATCTTCGTGTTTTGCAACAGCATCATGCAATATGTAGGGAAGACGCGGAAGGAGAAGTGCCAACGCGCGTGCGTTCTCAATGGAGGAGTGCACCGCGTCGAGCTGCTCACCCGGATACCGGAGCCTCACCGCCATGTGCGACCTGTATTTTCATGTTTTTCTGTTGTTCGTCGGCCACCTTCGGCAAGTTGAAGACCCATAACACGTGGATTGGTGTACTGTATGAACTGTGAAGAAGTACATATGCATTATTGACAACGCAGGGATGGAGACGACTCTGTTGTACATGCACGCAGGCTACGCGTGCAGGGTCAGACGCGTCTGCTATTTTGTTAGCTGAACCAGGCGAGATGTTGACCCGCTGTCGGCCGGTTGTCCACATGGGCGGTCGCGCCCGCGTTCAGATTCCAGGACGCCATGCAAGATTATGCGCATTGACCCGAAGCTCGAAGGCAATGTGCGACGTGAGCAGCCAGCAACTGGCATCGCGTCTCAAGCACCACGTTGAAGCAGTAGCGGCAGCAGAGTCTTTACAGCCGAAGCTTCGGCAAGCTCTCGGCGAGTGAGCATTCCGTGTTGAGCATCAATACCCGGTCAGGACACGCTGGGGACTCCTCAAGCGCTGCATAGACCTGAGCGTGTCCAGTACATCAACGTGTACAATACACTGTGGTAGAGTCACTCGAGCTGGTTGAAGGTGGAAGAGACCCTGAGTCCCAAGTGTCACTATACCCAAAATTAGAATGTATATTTTACCCAAATTATGAATACCCTTCCACAATGACTGTTCACTGCTGGGTCAGCATTTTACGTGCTTATTCCGAGCATATGACAAGAAAAAGAAGCTAAAAACCTGTGTAATGTTGACGGCATATTCATTTCAAGTCATTTTCAAATTTCATGTTGAAAAATAAACCTCTTTGCTATTTTCACCGCGATTGGACTTGTACAAGACAAGAAGGGGTCCTCCAGTCTATGCGTAGTTTAGTCGGCGCTTTCAGGTTATCCACAGGTCGTGATTATCAATGACCGGCCCTCCAGAATGCAGGGCATGACGTGTACGAAGTGTGCGATGACTGTGCCTTTGGTCCTACGGCGTAGCTCCACATCATCAAACATTCGATATTCCTCACGAGGGGCTCGGGAACATGCGTGCCCACCATGGAAGGTTGCCCAACCCAGCCCGAACGAGAGGGATCGGAATCAGGATAGATGAAGAGGGCAAAAACAAATGTGTACGAAAATGCACAATACAAAATAAAATAATTCGAAGCATATAGAAAAGTTGCCAGCTGGTGTAAAAAAAAACGCAGGGTGGTGGCGCGCAGGCAAAACGCGGGATAGGGGACCTTGAAGGTCTGTTTCGTCCTAAATGCGCGGTTTTAGTCGCTTCAAGGTCCGTTTTAGACGGAGTTCCCGTTATGAAGTTGACATTTTCCTTCATAGATTTTTATCGGATGATTAGCGACGGATGATTGATTGGGGCTTATCCGTTTACAGGTGCCTTACAGCGCTGAACGCTGTACAACAAATACTGAGTATGTTACTGTATATGTTTCGACAATAAGCAGACGGGGAACCGCTCCTCCGAAACGCGCCAGTGAACGGTTCTACGTTCATGGTGTTGTGTGACTCCTCGTACAGGTACGGCACGGCCACACCACACAGTACACAAATATAAAAAACCAACCTAAAACGCAGTGTGAGCTTGTCCAGGACACTAAATCGGGCGGACAAACATGTGGAAGGTCAGCGCTGCGGATAAGGTTCGTGGGGTCTGGTAGCCTGTAGTATACCGAAACGAAAATTAAATTTAAAAAAAATGGCGGTGAAGAATAAGAAACTGCGAGCAAAAAGAAACCACGCAATTGCTATATATATATATATAATTAAAAAAAAAAAACTACAGGGTGGGTGGAGACTGTCCGACCCGTCGCAGATTAGAAAATTGAGATAAAAATCCAGGAATAAAGAGAAGAACTTTTGCATTTTCGCCCGCGGAGCTTGTCTGGGACCTGCGAAATGTTGCGTTCTTTTACCTGTGCTCCTGTCGGCAATAAGTAACAGCGCGAGGGGTGCGCGATCCTGGTGGGGTAGTGAAGTGGAGTGGAGTGGAGGGGGCACTTGTAGAGAGTGTGCACGGCCGGCTGAGTGGCCATGGTGGGCATGTCTTTGGCCTTGTTTGTAATACACATGTGAGGATTATTTTGTTCTTTTTTCAGTAAAAAGAACACGAAACACTGAAAAAAAAAAAAAACTCAAATTATACTTTCATCAAGATAGGAGGCAAATAGGTCTAGGTGACCATCACTCCTTTACGGACGGACGGACGGCGGGTAGGGCCCAGGAAGAGCAGGCGCCCTCCCTCCTCCCTCCCTTCCTCCCTCCTTCCCTTCCTCCCTCCCCTACTCCCCTCCTAATTGACCCTACGATTAGAAAGCAACTTTCGAAACTCTAGTATGTGGACTCATAATCATCACAAAATCTCTCAAAAAGTGGTATTAGACTGCAGATGGCATGGCGGGTATGGTCCCCCATCTCAATTTTGTATAAATATGCCACAGTCGTTTTGTTACCATAACTCGTTAAATTTTAATCCCCTTTTAAATAGATTTTTATCTCAATTGGCTGATAAAAACACGCTACGGCCGGCACAAAAAGTATAATTTGGCAGAAATCGAACTTGCCCTCGCACACACTCATGTGGTGCCCATCTTTCCCCCCCCCCCCCTCTTCCCTCCCTCCCTACTGTACTACATCGTAAGTAGGGCCG
>JAASGW010000659.1:0-16675 GCA_023334395.1 Phytopythium sindhum | reverse complement strand
TCTCATATATTTTTGACCACCCTGATTTTGAACCCCACTCTGGATTGACCACTTACTCAAATCCAGTGCGGAAAAAAATATTGCTATCGTCTCAAATACGATTTGAGGAATATTTGGGCCGATTTTGAGTGTCGTAGAGTTTCTATTGGCTGATTTTCGTGAAAAAGTTGCGACCTCATTTACTTTTGGCCAGGACTATTTGTAGTTTACTTTGAGGTACCAGTTATCATAAAAGACAACATTTTGTGAATTTGATGTTATTTCTGTACACTTTATTTCATACTTGATAATATTTTGGTTTTCCCAATGAGGCGCAAAGTATGATAATACAGAATAATCCAAATACTTTCGAGTAATACTTCCCACTAATAAAGGTTTGTTAATATTTTAGCTCTGCACACTAGTACGCTGTATCCCTAACAATTCCTAGAGTTAAAGAAAGTGTTGCTTGGAAAGCGATCCGATGCTGCACGGAGTCCGTCTGTTGGGAAGGAGAAGCGCGCAAGTGCGTTCTTCACGGTAAACTTTAAACCTCTACGCACCAAAACTCATTCGATGTGATTAGCTAAAAACGGAGAATACAAAACAATTTTTCACTGGTCCAATCAAATCGCTCAAAATTATGTTTAGAATTGAAGCTCTGGCTGTTCGCGCATCGCTTCTCTTCTGCCCCTCCTCAAAAATCCTATATAACCGCATACCTGCTCCCTTGATGCCCGTCGCCTGACGCACATCATCGTTTTTTATACATCTATTTATCTCTATAAATAAATAATATATTAAATATAGTAATTGGACTCGCACATCCTTCTGAGCCTTGGTCGTTGGGTTAAAAGTCTCAGTTCTACGATTAATTTAGAGGTTTTCTCCTCCTCATCTGTCGCCACCTGGGCATCGGGAATGCGTCACTGTTGCACTGTGTGTCAATTACAAGCGCGAGCAGCTCCGGAGCGCAGAGCCGAGCGCGAGAAGCAAGTAACGCCGTCCCTCGTCATTTGCCGCTCCGTCCCTCCCCTACTTATAGCGTAGGGGGGGCTCGCCGTCGTGACATCTTGACCAGCGCGGTGAGCCGCACCGCTACTGTAGAGAACCGGATGCGTCTCGACGTAGCGCGCGGCACCGGCATGGAGGACGCGCTCGACGAGCTCCGGCGCTTGGTGGGCGGCGCGCGCGAGCTGCAGCCGCTGAGCGAGCTGCTGTTCTCGCGGCTGGCGGCGCTCGTTGGTGTCGCCACGACCAGCGAGCGGTTGAACGTCGCGCGGGGCGATACCGGCGCCGACCTGTGGCAAGAGCGAGTGTTCGAGCTGTTGGACGAGTCGCTCGCGTTCTTGAGGCGCGAGGAGGAGCGCGTTGCGGTGTTGCGACTCGCGGACGTGCAGCGCATCGTGAGGCTGTGGAGGCTGAACGAACAAATCGATGACGCGTTCCGGGCGCTGGACGCAAGCGGCCGAGCGGACTGCGGCAGCGACTGGGCGAGCGAGTGGCCGCGTCTGGTCGAGGAACTGGAGCAGCAGATGCTCGAAATGGCCACGCAGCGAGCGGATTTATTGGTCGACGATCTGTGCGCCCCAGTGGACCAGCGGGAAGCGCTTGCCGTCGTCAAGCACGCGTTTGAGCGACTGTCGTCGGCGCCAGTGAAGCAAAAGCTCAAGATCTCGACCGACAAGTCGCCTCCACAGCTCCAAGATCACGAGGAGCTGCTTCGCGTGCTCTTCCGGCGCCTGGTGACGTTCACGGCAGTGGAAGTACCGGCCCTTCCGACTTGGTTCGTCTCGCCCGGTGACATTCGCATCGAGAGCATAGGCGGAGGCCAAGAGGGCACTGCTTCTGCGCACGTGACAGGCAGTGCAAGCACTGAGACGCTGTACGCGGTCTGGTCCCGCCCAGACGGGAGCGAACAGCGCGTCGTACTCAAGTATGTCAGTAGAGACAGCAGCGATGCTTCCATCGACAGCGAGAAGGCGCAGCAAAAGTGCGCGCTAGTGGTGAACGAGGCGTCTCTGCTGTCCAGTGTGCGCCACCCCAACGTGCTGCGCGTGGTCGGCGGCTGCCAAGTCTCGCGCACGCCGTTCGTCATGTTCGAGTGCCCCGCTCCGCCAGGAGAAGCTGTCGTCACGCTCGACGAGTACCTCGCCATCTCCGTGGACCATCAGCGACTAGCGCTGCGGCTGCTAGCGCAGGCGGCACGAGGTTTGCAGGCGCTTCACGACTTGGGGCTCGCTCATGGCGACGTGCGCTGCGCCAACATCCTCGTGGGCGACGACCACCGCGCGAAGCTCGCCAACCTCGTGACCTTCTCGATCGTTCGAGTGTGTGGCACGGGTGGGGACGCCAGCGACGAAGTCTGGAGCAGTGACGATGCTGATCAAGAGAAAGACAACTCGACCAACCGACGGAGACAGCAGCTGCACAAGTGGCAGCGACAGCAGCGAGGACGCCCATCGTTGCGCTGGCAGTCGCCTGAGGTGATCGCAGCCAGCAAGTTGAAGAAGAACGAAGACGCCGCCGACATCCATGACGACGTGAGGTTCGCAGCTGACATCTACGCGTTGGGCATTTGTCTCGTAGAGGCGCTGGCGGGAGAGCTGCCCTGGGGCTTCTTGGACGACCGTGAGGTGCGGAAGCGCGTGCGCGCCGGCGAGCTGCCGCCGGAGGTGAAGGCGTTGGACGAGAACGTTAAGTCGCTGGTTGAAGCTATGTGCGACGTCAACGCTGCCGCTCGTCCAGACATTGCGACGGTTGTGGATGAACTTGAGGCACTTGCAGAGGAGGAGAAGGCGCGTGACGGTGTTCGTAACGACAGCAGCAAGCCTGAAGCTGCTCGCCTGCATGACGTGGTGCCTGTAAAAGTCGGGAACAGAGGCTCTGTGAGCGACGGCATGGCTGAAACCATGAATGCGATCCCGCGCAGACGTCAGAGCGACGCGCCATTGATACGCGCGACGATCAGTGGGGTTCCTACCCAGGGTTTTGCTTTCGGTGGAGGATCAGACGTCCGGCATCGAGGCCTATCGTCTCCGCCGTCACGCGTCACCGTCCCGAGCGGAGATGCCTCTCCGTATATCCACCAGCGCCGACCAAGCAGCACGACTAGCGACATCAGCAAGTACAGCAAGGGCACTTTTGGTTGGGGCGCCTCCGACTACGACGCAGCTAGCACGGACGCTCTGAACGAGACGAAGAACAGCGACGATGATGAAGGTGACGCCTCCGAGGCATTCACGACGACCGTGACGCTGCGCAGTAAGTGGCTCGGTGTGAAGATCAACTCGGTCGGCAACCGCATCCTGCTGAGCAAGTTCCTGCGCGCCGAATCAGGCGCATCGGGCGAGCTCGAGGCCTCGCGGCGTGTGGAGCTTGGCGACGAGATCGTGGCTGTCAACGGTCGGCGCGTCCGAGGCGCACTTGATCGTTTGCAGCTCGGCGCGCTAGTGCAGTCGCTGCCTCGCCCTCTCGAGCTGACATTCCGCCGCGACCCTCGCGCGCTGACCAGCAGCTTCCGCTTCCACGGACTGCGCGTCGACGCACGCTGGCGTGACCGCGGGTCGGCACTGTCGCTTCCTGGCTCGCTGGACGACTTCCTCGGCACGCATCACGGGCAGACGAAGGGGTTCGCGCTTGAGATGTGGTTCAGCATCGCAGACGTGCGCGAGCATTTCTACCTGGGCGGCGTCCTCCTTGGAGCGCAGGATGTAGACGTGGAGGCGACCAACTCGAGCGCGGGGAGCGCCAGCGATGTGTGGCCGTACGTGCACCGCGCATTGCTGGTCGTGGACCCGAGCGGCGCGCTCTGGTGCGACCTGCTGGCAACGCCCGATGGCCCGCTGGTAGTTGCCACCGATCTCCTCCCGGGCCAGTGGTACCACCTCGTGCTGTCCTACACCGGCAGTAGCTTGGGCAGCTTAAGCGACCAGCAACAGCAGCAGCAGTTGGTCGCGTTCCTCGATGGCGAGAAGCGGGTGATCGCGCGCGGACCGTTGCTGCCCGAGTGGCCGCACCTGCGCCACGTGACGCTGGGCACGGGCTGCATGAGCGGCGTGTCGCCCGCCAAGCCGACGCCCAACTTCAGCGGCTGGTTCGGCTTCAGCGGGCTCGTGCACGACCTTCGCGTGTGGCACGCGCCGCTCTCGGATGTGCAGAGTCGGCAGCTCTTCCGCGCGTACGGGGGTCGGCGCGAGGGTTGCGCGTTCGTGGACAAGCCCGTCTACTCACTTAAGCACACGGCCAGCAAACAGGAGGGCCAGGAGGACGGCTTGAGCGACGGATCGCGTGCCGAAGTCGTCAAGTCTACGCGTCCGCACCACGTCGTGGCCCAAGTGTACAGCTGAGTGAGGAGCAAGCAAGTGAGTGAACGAGTGTGAGTGAGAGGGTGAGTGAGTGTGCTGCGGTTCCTATTAGTCTGTCTGCAGGAGGGCATGTCTATGTGAGCCAAGCGTTCAAGCGGAAGGCAAAAGTACGTTACCATGTCGTGTTACCCTTGATCGTTCACGTCTAGTCTTGTCTTGAGTCCATGGTCCTCTCGCTTGATCGCGCGTCCGCGTCTAGTAGTAGTTGGTACGGATGTACTGGTCGGAGGTGCGGCGGTTGCGCGCGACCTCGTTAGCGAGCTGGTGGCTCGCGTACAGCGCCTGCAGCGCCTTCATACGCTTGGCGCTCAGGAACAGCGGCCGGCCGCGGCGCACGTTGATGTCCTCCTCGCCGAACATGTCGAGATACGGCGAGCCGAAATACGAGCTGCGCGGGCCGAACACAAGCAGCACCGAGCTGGAGCGCATGAGGAAGAACAGCCCCGCGCCGGCGCCGCACGTCATGGCGTGGTGCGTGCACGCGCCCATGCCGTCGCGGCGCCGCCGGCAGCACTCGGTGCCCGCGCACAGCACCTGCGCACACACGAGGCAGATGGCTGGGTTTTCCACCATCTTCCACGTCTGCTTGCACTTGCTCTTGCCCAGCACCTCCGCGTGCAGGTCCGTGTACGACGCCGCCAGCCGCACCAAACGAACGTTCGCGAACCGGTACCGCTTCTTGCTGGTTGCTTGAGCGTCTTCGCCACCGCTGACGTGGGCGCTCGCTGGCTCTTCGGCAAAGCGCAGCGGCAGCGGCGGCATCGCGTCCAAGTTGCTCCGTACGATCTCCCGACGAACATCGATCGCCGCGTCTTCCTCTGTGATGCTGGCGGCGCTCACGACCTGGTCAATCGCAGCCAGCATCGCCTCCACGCGGCCGTGCTGGCGGTAGCGGCGCTGCACGTCCGCTGGGACGGACGCGAACGGGCGAAGTTGCAGCTCTTGCGCAGCACGCAGCAGGTACGACATGAGGCTCTCGTCCGCCGCGACCTGGTCGACCATCGGCACGCCGAGCTGCTGGCACATGGCCTGGTAGTTGGTGCTCAGCCGCAGCGAGCTCACAAAGTTGGCGCTCCACGCTGCGTCTGGATCGTTCTCGCCGCGGAACACGGCGCGGCACAGCAGCGTCACCTGCCGCATAAACGACAGGCAGCTCGACTGGAACAGGTACAGCAACTGCTTCCCCCGAGGCGGCGAGTGGCTTCCGGCTTCGTCACCGGCGCGATCGCCAGGAGGAACCACGAGATCCACGCCGGCAGCGGCGGCCAAGCGGCCCATCAGCATCTCCAGGCTTTGCTGCATCAGGACAGCGTGCTCATGCTGCTGCTGTTGCTGCTGCTGCGTCGGTGCCGCAGTCGGAGGTGGTGGCGAGTGCGAAAGGCTGCGCCGAGAGTCCACGTCGCTGTCGGACGACGACGACACGTCGTTCAGGGGGTGGTCACCATCCGTTTCCTCAGCGTCCTCGTCTTCCTCATCCTCGGCGGGCATGATCGACAGCTGCAGCAGCACTTGCGCCATGTGCAGCACACAAAATGAGCGGATCGTCAGCAGAACGTCCGCCTTGGCATGCAGCATGCTGCTGCAGATGGCGATGCACGTGTACACCAAGTCCTGGCCGAGCAGCGGCTGACCAAGCTGCGCAGGCGCGCCCAGCCTCACGCTTTCCTTCCACGCGTCCGGCTCAAGCTTGAGCCGTAGGTTCATCGCCATTGGAGCGCACATGGAGCGGTAAAACGCGCGCCGGCGCTTGTCGTTCTTGGTGAACAGCAGGTGCAGGCGCTTCAGCGACCGAAGCAGCACATTCAGCTTGCTGTCGTCTTTAGGTGTGCATGGATCCAACTGCGACTCAAGGCTCTCCGGCAGCGACACTGCCACACGCGTCTTCAAGCTCGGGCCGGCGGGGGTTACCTTCGTCGGATTCAAGATGGACGTTATCCGCAAGGACGAAAAGGATGACGCGGCAGACGCGGAAGCAGCCGATGAGGCCTCCGCGGTGGCGGAGGAGCTACCAAAGCTGCCGAACCCACCGCGATGGTGGCGGCGCGCAGACGATCTTCGCGAACGCCGAGACATCTCAAGCGTGTAGATAGCGGCCGACATGCCGCTCAGCTGCACGCTTGCAACGGTCGTGGAAACCGACGACCAAATCAAGTGCGCAAGCTGTGGGCCGGATGCGAAGAAGCTCTTCTTCAATGCCGCCATCGCCGCCGTCACATGGGTGGTCATCTCCGGCTGGAAACGTAGCATGGACTCGAGGAACGACACGGCGAACTGCTTCATCGCACGCACGTCGTCCCGCTGGCGCTGGCGTCGGTGCCCACGCCGCCCAAGGTGGACAGAACCGTCGGTTCCAGCGTCGTCTCCACCCATTGAGTCGTCATCGACTCCTTCCTGTTCGTCCTCGTCCGCGTCGTAGAACTCTTCATCGTACGCATCTTCCTCGTCGGCGTCCTCGTCCTCGTCCTCGCTGTCGCTGAACTCGACTGCACGATCTTCGCGATCACCATCCAAGTTGGCATTCCTGTCGTCAATGCTCACCTCGGACGGACGCACATCCATCTCTTCCAAGCGACTTGGGAGCTCGTCACTCAGCCACGAGAGGATACACGACGTGTCTTGTTTGGCTTGGAAGACTCGCTCCATCGCGCCACGCGCCTGTTCGCGATCTTCAAGCGTCAGCGGCGGAGAGATCGGCACGTACGGCACCAGCATCGAGCTCAGCGCCTGGCACAACGGGCACAGGAACTCGCCGTAATGGGCGTCGAACGCGATGTTGGACTGCGAGTGCTCGAGGTTGTACCGGGACTGCGCTTTGACCGAGTCAAAGTACTTCCTCCAACAATGCAAGTGCACTGCGTGGCCGCAAAGCGAAACGTAGATCGGAGGTGGAAACGGCATAGCCGATGAGGATGCTGGCGGTGTGCTTGCGGCTGCGGTGGCGGTAGCAGTCGCAACACCATCTCCGTTCCCATCAGCATTAACGGCATCGCCACCACTGCTTCCGTTGCCGCCGCTACTCGCACTCGCGCTGGCTTCGTTCGGTTTATCCTCAAGCGCGTGAATCGTCACTTGCGTCATCTGCGCGTGGCCAATATACATGACGGGCTCGCCCTTCTTCTTTTGCGAGCAAATAATGCAGTCTGGCGGCGGCGGTGGTCGGTACACGATAGCGTTCGGCATGTTGGCCTCGTTTCCACTGCTCGCTCCACCGTGGTCGTCACCATGCACACCACTGCCGTCACCAAACTCGTCCAGATCGTCGTCATCTTCCATTTCCGCGAACATCTGCGACTTGGCGAACGCCTTCTGCCGCGCGAGCATGGCCTCAATCGCGCGTTGCTGGTGCAATTTCTTTAGCTGTGCCTTCGACAGACCTTGATCGTTCATGCTGGCTTCCTTCTTCTTCATACTGCTCCAGACTCTGCTGTCCACATATTCGTGAATCGTCGAGTCCATGGCGCTAAGCTCGCGCAGGATCCAGTAGATGGCCGAAATTGTCGACTTGGACGTCTCCAGGTCGTTCTGCACTTGGTCCGTGGAAAAGTTCACAAGCAGCGCAACAATGCTCAGATCTTCTACCACGAGATTACTCGAGTCGCTGGCGCCCTGATCGCTGCTGCAATTTTGCACCAGAGAATTGTAGCAACAAAACATTAGAAACCCCTGCGATCGATATCAAAGAAACATGTCAGCACAAGTACGCGTCCGCAGGTTGATACGTACTCGCTGCTCATGTGAATGTCCACATCGCTGTCGTCCTGCCGCTTCACGCGCTTCTTGCCAGGCGCCGAGTCCTCCTCCTCAAACACCTCGGGGCCACTTCGCAACAGCGCAAGTGTTTGTCGCCGCTTCATTTCCGAAACGATTAATCCGGTACGTGTGCCAGATGCACTCGAAGATCCTGACAAACGGTCTCGGTCACCTTGCAGCACCAGCACCACAAGGTTGAGCAAGTGTAATGCGCGAAGAATAACCATGACGTTGGTCCGCTTCCCATTCGCAGTCGGCGACGAGGATCCGTCCGTCGCGTCCTCCAAAATGAGTCGCAAGACTCCGAGAAGCGATCGTTCCAAGACCATCAGGCGAACCGGCTGCAGCGACACATGTGCAGGTGGCAGTGCAGACACAAGCGGAATCGGCGGATCCTCCACTTTCCAGGTCTTGAATAGGGCTTCTTGTCGAGCAAACTGCGCCTTCTCATGTCCGGATCGGCTCAAGTGGAAGAACGCGGGGTCATACTCGCGGTAAAACTCCTTTTTGAGCACGTACAGCGCCGGCTCCATCGCAGAATCCCCATGCGCGTCATCGTCGTCGAAGTCGTCACCACTTGCCACCCCGCGTTTGCTTTGTTCATCGGCCACCTCTTCTAAAATCCGCTCAACACGGGCCAAATGTTGCTTCTTTGGACGGGCAGCCACGCCTCCAAAAGGTGTAGACACGACAAACGTTGTCTGATCCAGCAGCTCCGACAGGCGACAAGGCTGCTGGCTCAAACGATGCACGATCTCACGTCGCAAGACCGTGTCTTGCTCTTCGATGGCCTGTAGCGGCACGGTAAGCTCTGTGACAACCCAGATCAAATTTACGAGCGCCATCTCCAGCAGCGCCACGAGCTTGTCGTCCGGTGCTGAGGCCGTAACGGTTGATGGGGCTACCGAACGCTTCGAGTCGCGCGATGAATGCGATAACCTGGAGTCGTCATCGGTCGATGAATCGTTTCGGCTGTAAAGCCACGTCAACAGCCACTCCGCTAACCCGAAGCGGTCGAAGAAGATCGTCAAGAACTTTGGGAACCCCACGACGGCAGCGCTTACTTGAACGAGGAACAGGTCGAGATCCCGCAGCTCGCTACACCATGGCGGCGTCACATAGTTGATGACCTGGCGCTGCATGTTTTGGCCGTTGCGGATCCACAGCCCGCAGTGAACTTGCGAGCAGAGCACAAGCGTGCGTAGCGGGTATTCGAGCAAGCCATACTTGAGCAGCTCTTGCTTACGGTCTCCGTTCTCCCAGTTGTCACCAAACACGCGTAGCAACGATGCTCGAATGAGCGCTTTCCAGTCGCATACCCACGGAGTATGCTCCTTGAAATCACTTTCACCATCACCGTGTCTCGCAAGTGCCGATGACGATGAAGGAGATGGGCCGTAGTAGAGCGTCTCAATCAAAAAGCTTGCAACGAGGTTGTGCAGCGTGTTGTGGAACGACACGGGCTGGGTACCAACATCAAACTTGACGATCGTGTCGTGCCGCGAGAGCCCTGTTAGGCAGCCGAGCGGCGGAGTAAACAGCTGGAAGCGGTTCTCTGGAATACCAAAGCGGTCGAGCTGCTCCCAGAAGCATCCCAGGATGTTGTACACCATCTTCTCCTTGTCGCGCTCGGCATCGGCACCTTCGTGATACCGCAATCCCTTTGCAAGCAGAGCAAGGTTCTTGCTCACGTTTGAGTGGAAGCTGAACGCTGTTAACCACGTCTGTGTCTCGTACGTCACGTGCGCGCAGCCTTCTTGAATGCGCACTTGAGGGTCGAGCCCTTGAATCAGGTTCAGCGCGTCAAACCATTTGCGCAGTAAGTCCGGGCGCAACAGGAGCTCGCTGCACATTGAAGAGATCCCGAGGACGTAGCCGAGGTGCTCAATAACGAAGTGGTATCGGCGAAATTTCAGCAGCGGGTGGTCACAGTCGAGGGTGCGCCAAACGTTGTTGGGCGAAACGCCAAGCCGGCTGCTACCGACAAGGTGGTGCGACGATGTGCGGCCACCCATTGACGGAATTGCCACAGTCGCCCCTCCAACCGTCCACGTCGACGATGATGTGGTCGAAGCGACCCCTGGCGGCAGCGGCGTAGTCGTGAGCTTCGCGAGATCAAGAGCTGTGTTGATTGTGTCCAGCAGCATCTCAAGAAGGCCCATTCCAGCGAGATAATTGACTATTGATGGTGTCGTCAGGATCTGCACACCGTACTGGAACAGCGACTCCTCGCGGGTACCAATGCCGCAAAAGTACTTGAGCATCATGCGGTTGTAGACCTTCATGAACACGATCGAGAACTTGAGCTTCGGGTCCTTGTCACCTTGAAGTTTCAGATACAGCTCGTATAGTTCCAGCACGATGTCTTTGCGGAAGTACGCATCCGAGAGGAACATGATCTGGATCGGCTCCTTCGCTGCTGTCAACGAATCAGTGTCTTGGTCCGGAACCGCGAAAAGCTTGTCACAGAACAGTTCGTGAAGCGGCTTCGACAGAGAGCAGATGTGCTTGACCCAGCGCGTCACAGCGAGCAACACATCCTCATCGTGAATGTGTTGATCATTCACAACACTGACGTGCCAGCCCTCCGCCGTCAGCTCCTGCATGAGCGTGAGAGCGTGACGCAGCGCTAGGTTGACCGACACGAGTTCCGAACCAGTTGAGTCGATCGCGCGCACAAGCTCTTCCGAATTCGGAATGCGCTTCTGGTTCAGTGAACGGATGAGATCCTCGTCTGAGTGCACGTCATCGTTACAGATACGAACGTGGAACTGCCGCTCATCGACGGTTGGTGCACCCGCGACAGCTGAAAACGGGAAGGTCGACGCGAAGACGCTCTGCTGCTGGTGTTCTTGTTGTTGCTGCGCGCGGATCGCATGAAGCATTTGACGTCCCTGCGAGTCGACACGCTCGGCATCAAACGCGTGGATAGATCGCTTGGCCATCTCGACGCAGAACCCGACGATCGCCTCAAACAGCGCATCGGCCACACGCAGCAGCTCCGGCGGCAGCGGCATCGATCCGCTGGCAGTGGTGTTCGCCTCTTCTTCACTGCCATTGGTGTTCTTGTTGTTCCGCTGGCCGTGGTAGATGCAAAAGCCCTCCGGCGCCCACGCCTCGCTGTCGCCGCAGTCACAGACGCCGCCGGGCGTCGTGCGGTGAAAAAACACGTCGTGGCCATCGTGGTTGCCGTTCTGGAAGCACTTGAGGCACAGTACGCACGTCTCGTCGGCCTGGCACGTCTTGCAGTTGAACACAATGTCGTTCCGCTGGAATAGATACCCGCACAGCACCTGGTTGGAGCTGCGCGGTTTGAATCGCTCGAAGAACGCCGCGCTGTCCACGTGGTCCGCCTCCTCCTTGCTCTCGTCTGCCGCCGTCGCGTGCGCCAGCAGGATCGCGTCCAAGAATGCGCTCAGAGATTCCACTGGCACGCCGTACCGCGCGATGCTCGTCACGCTCGGGTTGATGCTCGCCACAGGCGGCGCGCGGCCGTCCCCGCGCCGTAGCAGCCGCAGCAGCTCGCCCATGCCCCCGCCCGCCAGCTCCTCCAGCGGCAGCGCGCGCACGAAGCGCCGGAAGCCCGCAACGTCGCCCAGCGGCGGCGTCGACGCCTTCATATCCGCGCCTTTCTATATAGTCAACCCGCGCCTGTGTTTCTTCAAGCGATCGGCGCCCGCAGAACAAGAGGAATGGCCCGCCGTCGGCGAAAGACCCCGAGGCGAAGGAGACGCGGCCGACACCACAGATGCCCGTGCGTGAACCCCCGCCAGCGACGGGAAGGAGGAGAGCGGAGGTCGCAGAGAGAGAGAGAGACTGCGGGGCGCTTCCCTTCCTTTCCCCTTGGGAAATGACGAGATCAAAGTATGGGTGTGTGACTGCGCTACTGTAACAGGTGGAGCAGTCAACAACAAGGTGGGGTGAGTGAGTGTTATTGTGGTGTGGGCCACACTAAGATAGGGATCCACCCTGCGTCAGCACAACGCACGCGTGTGATTGGGCGAAAAGAGAGGAGGGTCTGCCCCACGTGGTCTAGGAGGGGATTCGAAACCTCTGATAATGTATACATATATTCATGTAGTAATTTAAATATATTAATTTAATGAAGGAAATAAATAATTATAACCTCCTTAAAGCTTTCTGGTGTTCAAAAAAATATAATTGAGATGAGCTTTATATTCACTGCTGATCGGGGCGATTGATTGCGTTTGGCTGTTCTTTGCTGTTCGTGTGGCGAAAGGCATGACGAAGTGGAGGTCGCTTCGTGAACGGATGTACTGCGTCAATTCACGAGGACGCAAGACGGATCGTACAGTAAGACCGTCGCCTGGTGAATTGCCAGGTCGGCCTCGCGGCTCATTCGTTCATAATAAGGATCCTTGGAGGCCTGCCGGTTCATGCTGGTAGATCGACAACGACGGCGCACGGTCACATGTTGAAGAGCTCTGCAATCCTGCTACAGTGCCGTAGTTACCCGTGAGATGACCACACTCGAAGAGGCGTGTGTCACTGACTTGCTGACGAAAGAGCTGTTTTCACTATAAGGTGTTTTGAACTGCATCAAACCGTAGCGCGTGGGCGACTCCAACTCATCCATTCACTACGATCACCTCGCTTGTCCATCTACAGATCTCATCGTCGACCTCGCCGCGTGTGATGATCTCGAGAGCATCGTCGACGCCGTCGATTACATGTACCTGCTCGCGAACATGGGCAAGATCGTCGTCAAGCTGGCATGAGCAGCGTCGAGCTGCAGATGCCTCCGGTCTTCATAGAGGAGGATCCAGACGTGCAGCAAACTATCCCGCACAAGCTGGAATTGACTCCCCATCGTTCAGCCGCCACCCCAAGCGCCGACACGTCAAGTATCCAATTTTCATCTAAGAGGCACAGCCAGCCCTGATTTTTCTTCGTGCCCTCCATATAAAAAAAAATCCAGTCTTCAAGAACCGCTACCAATAATTTAATTGTTTAATTTACTATCATAGATTTATTGTTATATTCAATAAATATGAGATTAATACATCAATTATTAATGAACCGCCTGTATCTATTGTCAAAGGCTTTATATCGTCCATTACAACGATCTTCCAGCATCCGGCGCCCTTTAGCGCCGAGCGGCTGACAAGTCACTCCACGATGGGCGGCAAGGCGAGCAAGGGCGCGTCCTCGCGGCGCTCGCTGTCACCGACGCCTCCGGGCGCCAAGGTGCTGCGCTCGCCGCTTCCGGAGACCGGTGACCGGCGCAAAGACCAGCAACAGGCGGCCAAGCCGCGCGTGCTGTTCGCGGACGACCATGGCAAGGAGCGGGAGACGACATCGACGCCCTCGGCCGCGTCTGGGCTGTCGCTGACGGAGATCTGCACGGCCAAGAGCACGCGACGCGCGGAGCAGCTGAAGCAGCTGGAGGCGAGCGACGCGGCGGCCGAGGGCGGCGACGGCATGTCGCGCTTCGCCAAGTACCGCAACTTTTTCAAGAACCACGACACGGAGCTGGCGCGCGAGATCCAGCGCATGGTCACGCGCGCCAACAAGAGCGAGCTGCGCGCGTGGGTCGCGGAGAACGTGGGCGAGCTCGAGTTCCTCGACGCGTACGGGAAGCTGGAGCTCGTGGAGCTCGCCATGGTCTCGGCTGCCATCGCGCGCCACGGAGAGAAGAAACTCGCCAAGATGGACGCCAAGGGAGAGCTGGCCGCGCTGCCCAACACGGCACTGCACACGCACGACCTGCGCATGACGAGCAAGCAGCAGGCGTGTAGAGCGCAGTCCAAGGCCGCGAGGAAGGACGAGATGCAGGCCGCGCACTACGTCGGGTTAGAGGTCATGATGACGCTCAACTCGCGACTGCCGGTGGGGTCACGCGTCGGCGACGAGCTGCGCGAGATCCTCAATGACCCAAGCAACCTGCGGCTCGTGCTCGCAGCGACCAACCAGTCGCTGCACAAGAAGGCGGACACACTGCTGCTGATCGACTACGAGCAGCTGGAGAAGGAGAACTCGAACCAGAGCAACGAGAACGAGCCCAAGAAGAAGAAAAAGGTGACGCGCAACAAGCCCACGCCGCAGGAGTATGCGCGGTTGGTCCAAGTGGCAAAGCACGCGCAGTCGGACGCCTTCCAGGAGGCCATGTGGGCCGCCAATGGTGTCGAACTGTACTGCAGTCTGCGGGATCAGTTCTTGCGGCTGGATGTCGGCGACCGCGCGGTGATCTGGGACGTCTCGAAAGACACGATCGTCTCCAGCAAAGGCGCGGCTTCGAAGGTCGTCCTGAAGAGTGAGGCCGCCGACAAAAGCGGAGGCAACCGCCGGTCGACGCCCTCGCGGTCTTCGTCTCCCGCAGTTGACGTACCCAAGCCAGCAAAGCACTCAACGACAACTCCTGCGCGTTGGATCGCTACAAAGACAACCACCGCTGCGTCGCCAAAGCCAAGCAAGAAGGCAGCGGGCAAGACCGAGGAAGCGAGTACACCTCCGAAAGAGTCTCACAACCCGATTGTCAAAATTGTCAAGACGATTAAGAACGCGAAACCCAACAAGAAGGAGGAGAAGCACGAGCGTCCGACTCGTGCGCCCAAGGCGGCGAAGCAGTCAAAGGAGAATCGCCCAGACTCAAATGCGGCGGCAATATCCGCGAAGCCCTCGACGCGGCGCGTCACGCGATCGAGGGGTACCGCCAAGCACGTCGCGCTGCCGGAGACGTTCTCGGACAGCAGCGAGTACTACGACAGCGATGAAGCCGACGAGTAAGCGGGATCGCTGCGCTCTGCACTCGACTGTTCATACTATCCAGGCATCATCCAAGCTGTAGCAAAAGCCGAGACGAAGAGAAGCACATGTACATACGATACCACTGTGAAAATGTCCAAACAATCAATGCAAATACGATGAAATCGACCACGATAGACCCAGATAAAGACAACTGCAAGTCAACAACGAAAATGTGCTCAAATTGAATGAGAACCCGCCAACATGGCGATTATGTTCTCCCGCCCAACAACACTCAAAGCAAAAGGTGCCTAGGCAACCGCCTTAGTTTACCTTGACGACGATCTTGCCGATGTTCTTGCGCGCGTACAAGTAGTCGACGGCGTCTGGAATGCTCTCGAGGCCCTCGAACTTGACCGGGTCGACGCCGGCCTTGAGCTTGCCTTCGCGGATGAGCTGCAGCAGGCGCTCAATGTGCGACGTGTAGTGCTCGCGGTAGTGGCCCGAGATGAATCCGCGGATCGACGCCGACTTGAACAGCAGCTTGGGCACCAGCTCCTGCACCAGGAACTGGTACTTGGGGCTTTCCTCCTTGTAACCCGAGATGTGGCCGAACGCGATGATGCGGCCCTTGACGGCGATGTTGTCCACTGCCGCGCGAAGGATCTCACCGCCGACCGACTCAAACACGAGGTCCACGCCCTTAGGGTACTCCTTCTTCAGCACCTCACCTACGTTCTCCTTGTTGTAGTTGATCACGCGATCGCAGCCAATCGACTTGAGGTACTCGGCTTTCTCGTCCGAGCTGGTCGTACCGATCACATGATTGCCGGCAAGCTTGGCGAGCTGGACGACGAACTGGCCGGTGCCACCAGCAGCGGCCGTGACGAGCACGGTCTCGCCAGACTTCATCTCGCCAGCCTGCTCAAGCGCGATCGACGCCGAGCTGCCGCACACAATCAGCGGCAGGATGTCGGCCGTCGGCTCCGGCACCTTGATCACCAGTGGCAGGTCCACCTCGTTATACTCGGCGAACGCGCCAATCTCTGGAGCGGCACGCAAACACACACACGAAGACAGCAGTCAGTACCATAATAGATGCAATTGATCGACCAACGGGAGGGAACTTACTCCGGTAGGCGACAGCATCGCCGACCTTGACGTCCTTGACGTTGGCGCCGACCTCCGTCACGACGCCCACGGCGTCCAGGCCGCTGCCGAACGGCGGCGGCAGCGGGCCTGTGTACGCGCCGTTGGTCAGGTTGATGTCGGTGGCGTTGATGCCCACGAAGGAGTTCTTGACCACGATCGTGTCGGCGCTCGCCTTAGGCAGTTCGGGCTTCTCGACGACCGCCGTCGCCTTGCGGAAGTCCGTCGACTTGGTGTGCACGTCCAGACGCTTGTATCCGGGCATCGTATCAGTTGTGGAGTGGACTGGAGGCTTCTTCTTGCTTCTTCTTCAGCTTGAGCTTGAGCTGAGCGCGGGCGATTGAAGAATGAGAGCAAACCGTCGCGTCACCGACGGCGAAGGAGCCAATCCGCTCATGTCTCGGTATCTGGTCAACGTCAACGAGATCGATTACACAACGCTGGATGCGTCAAACCTACCGGCTGTACTGGCGAGAAACCGGTATTCAGTCGCCAAGGGACCCGGTATGATACCGGTTTTCCAAGTTGAAGCAGGTGATGATCCATCCAACAGGCATCATTGACAAGCAATGAGTGATAACGATTTGTCCCAGACTTCTTCCAACGGGAGGACAGGAAGTAACTCAGCTCAGCCTCTGAGTGCATAACCGCCGCCATTGTCCAAGTGCTCGGCTGCTGCGCACACTGGAGTCCAGCAAGATGGCGGCCGAGAACCCGTCGGTGCG
>JAASGW010000658.1:0-16726 GCA_023334395.1 Phytopythium sindhum | reverse complement strand
TCCAACTTGAACTTCAATGCGAGGTTCTTCTTCGAAGAACCTCCCCACCACGTGGCATGTTGTGATTGGCTAATATCAACAACATGTACCCACAATGACACGCCGGCCTCGTCACCAGATAGTTTCCCAACAGGAACCATCATCATGCACAAAGACACGTGTGCATGCAGAGAACACTCGAGAATGTTCGAGAACATTCCATGTGGTCGTAATTATTGATCGCTACCGTGAGTGTCGGTGTGTAAACATGAATCAGACATCATGTTTACGACACCCGGCGATCCATGAGGATTAGTGTGGTGCACACTAACCCGTAATTGGATTGCGCCATGTAATAGGCATTAGGGCCCATTACAGTTCACCTCTGTTGCTGTCGAACACTGCGCTGCAATCAACTCCGCAGCCAGTACAGACGGTTCACCTCTGCGTGAGCAGAACATCATCTTCGCCACTGGCCACGGAGCTGATAGCAGCGCAGGTCTCTCGACCGCAGCAGAACACCATGCGTTGGCCGTGGCAAAGCGATCTATTACAAGTACAAAACACTGCACACAAGCGTTGTTAGTCATGGTGGCGCTAATACAACAAAACTTCTTGCACGTACCTTAAACATGATGCCGTATCGCCAAGCACGGACCGGCGGCCTGGGCGAGCGTAGACGGCGGCGCGCAGCAGTCTGAAAGCGTGGCAACCAAGGCGGATGGTGGCCTAGGCTCGCGACAGCCTAGGCAGGCGAAGGCCTAGGCACGCGGCGGCGCACGGCGGGCGTGGCGGCGGCTTGGGCGCTGATTTTGAAATGGTAGGGGGAGGACTCTCAGAGTGGTGGCAGAGGGCAAAGGGAGAGAGCTCAGCGTATTTGGACCAATCAAATATTTTATAATATCAACCAGTAGAAAAAAAATGACTCGTTTTATTACCAATCAAGATTGTGTCGGCCGATGTCAGCCGTGTCGGCTAGTTTACGGTATGGTACGGTAATACACAACGCTAGTGGTTCGACCAAAGCAGACCGCCTAATTATCTCCTCACTCAATACAGATTCCACTCAAAGCGTGCAGTATCTTGTAAACAACGAGAGCGAATACCAGACTAAAGCCGAAATGCTACTTTTCAGAGCTGAGCGCCACTCGAAGGTGCACGGATTGGCACAGCTTCAAGTGAGACCCAACTTCGAACTCATAAGTCATCAATGCTACTGCGGCTTTATTAAAGAAGTATTGTGCACTACTTGGATTTCTGGTGCTTTTCGGATCTTCAGAACGTTATGGATGTCCGTAACGCTCACCGCTTTGTCGGCAAGAGTTCTTGGAGTTTTGCGCCAAGTTCTTCCCATGTTCTTGGTTGGCTTTGTCATCGCTACGCAGCTAGTGTAAAACAGATAGAGACGGATTCAGTCCGGACGACGCTCTTCAATCCACGACTCGGTCCTCAGCTGGCAGAAAATGCCATGGTTTGAGCCTCTTGGCGACGAGCTACATTTCACCGATGCGCACTTCAAACAGCTGCTGGAAGATTGTGGCATTGGAGAGCATTTTTTGTTATCGGTAAGTCCATATCGCTACAAACTCGTGATCTTATTGGCTCCTCTAATTGTACAGTACATCTCGGCGTAAGCTTAATGGTCCCCAATAACGCTCAAAGATGTAGCCAAATGCACTTCAACTTGAAGTCCTCAACCTGCAACCGACACGACCAAACAGCAAAACCAATGGGGGAGGGTACACGACGTTCGTGAATTGGATAGCAAAGGTCCAGACAGGGCGTCAGGTATTGTACGTGTATTGTATTAGTATTGCGCTACAGGGTGTCACTCAGAGCCAATCCATATCCATCTCGGCACCCGCATCTGTCCCTGGCCCAAACACCCATCCATGACCTCGTGCATCACTCTCAGAGTCGTCACGACACAAAGTCCTTCCGGCAAGAGTAGCACAGAAAACATACCCCTTGTAGGTCAGATGAGCCAAGTGAGTTTGCCTCTTCCGGTGACAAAGTTCTCCACGATCTGCCGTTTTCCAACTGGACGACTTGGACTAAAAGGCCTTTTTAATGCCGGTGCTGAGGGAACGGCTTTCGACTAAGCAGAAGTTGCAGCACACCAGCACTTCACTGAGCGCTCAGTGATCGCGATAGTTGTCCTACATTACCACCGACAGACAGCAATCCGACGGGGTTCCGCCGACTGCAACTTCGAGGGAGTCGAATGTCGTGAGACGGGCGTACACTTCAACGCGGAAAACACAGAATCCCGCACAGAGCACGTCTTCATGTTGATTATTGCCCTGAGCGTCGTGATTCGTTGTGAGCGACTCCCAAGTCCTTCCCTGGATCGACACGAAGGCATCAATTGACACTTTGGGTGGTTGCGAAGTCCAGGCGTGCGAGAGGTACGCCAGAGTGTTTGGATCCGACTCCGTCGTCGGCTATTGCGAGTCGCCTTTGCGACGTCGGATGCACAACTTCAACGTTCCTAGCAAACAAAACGGAAAGACGACCATCTCTCACTGTCCCCAATTATTCGTCATCTCTTGACCAATAGCCTTACGAACCCAGCGACCGTGGATGACCGAATTCGCCGAACTACGACGAACACGATCGAGTTCGAGCTCGTGTAACCGTGTAACCCCTGCCCATCGCTATCACCAAGTTGAGGAGAAGTCCGAGTGCGTTATGATTCCCTATTCAAACCACCTTTGGGGGGGGGGGGGGGGGCATTTCGCAATTCTCCTCGCCCCGACGGCAATTCCACCGCTGCGTTGATGATCTCCATGGGCGCGGGAGACTCCGAGCACACCGTTGCCCAGCGTTCAAGCGGAGCAGTACACGTGGACGGCGCCAGGCGTCATTTCTACAGCGAATCTCTCCGGCGACAAGCAGAGGCTAACGTGAGGCAAGTTATTAGCACGGCGACCAGCAATCAGAACTCGTTGAGCAATGCCCAGATCGCGCGCAAGACGATGCGGTACTGGAGCATGTTACCGCAGCCATGAGCAGCGACTAATTTGCTCCTCGAGTTGTGCAACGAGCGGTAGATTTCGGAATTTTATTGCCTCAACCTACCGGAAACGCAAATACAGTATGAACAGCGTGCTGATGCCTTCGTCAACTTAGTGACAGCTTCCCAGTTACCGAACACCAGAGAGCAATCGATCATCCAGGTTGACGCCTCACCACATGCAGACCGACATCCAGAGCATGCAACAGCAAGGACAACTATACAGGAGTGATGACAGCACAAAGCTACAGAGGAGAGAACGAGCTGGCTTTCATGACAGGTCATTGAGTGCCGTTCAGCATAGTTTTTCGTGGGAACTTCCCAAATCTTCTTGTTCTCAACTTATTTTGCTTTATTTCTTGTCTTTTTTGACATTTTTCCGTTTGAATCGGAACGTTATTCAAATGTTCATCGCACTGTCGGCGCGAATTCTCGCTTGGTTCCTCCCAATGGAAATTTCTTAAACGCCCGCGATTCTATTCGATTTTTTTCAGCTTCGACACAAGACGTGAGCCCATCCATACATTCGCCAAATACTGTCAGCGTAACACCTCACAAAAAAACATATGTAAGAAGTCATGTATTTATGGAATCTCGCGACTGCCAGTCGTAAACTCACGTCGACAGATTTACACTCGAGAAAAAACCGATGGCTGTCTGTCTACGTAACTTCTGCATCAAAGGCTTTGACTGGTCTGTCTGTGACTTTACTCGAAGCGAAAGCGGCACCCGCACCCATCCGCCGTCAACCGATTCGCTAGGTACGCCTCGCCCGTAAGTAGACACATGCCATGAAGGCGCCGACAGAGTTGGTTTACATGTATGACTGCTGTCCAGCATTGTATATGTGGTGCTTGAACTTGAACTTGGTCAATCAGAACGACGGTCTACAGTTTTGAATCGACGGACGGGATGAATAGGCTGCACGACAGCCTCTCGAGCCTCTCGAACCAGCATAAGCAAGCAAAGAGTCTTCCGTGAAATGCAGTGCATACCTACTGTATGTGCTCATTGTTGAGCGACTCGCCCGAACTGTTCGATGTCCCTCCAGTGGAGTGCCTCCACCGCTGTACTGTACTGTACTACAGCAAGGTTCTGCGCAGCACACTTCTTTACAGTCAAACCATCCACTCGTCGCCCACTAATAAAAGTCCGACGCGATGCCATAGTCGGTAGTACTGGTGTAGCTCATGGATCTTTTACTCGCCGTGCTTCGGCGGCGGGGCGAGACACCGCACGCCGCTCTTCTGCTCGCTGGATCGCCTCCACCTCGAGCTAGAAACCGCCTGCAGCCCCAGGCCGAGCCCGGTGGAAGGAAAAAAGAAAACGCGCTCTTCCTCTCGATTAAAAAGGCAACCACAGAGCGCGACAAGATCCCCGCACGGCGCCCTGTTCTCCAGCAAAAAATTGCCTTCGGACCATTTCGATGCCGCTCTCCTCTCTAAAAAATTTGTCATTCTATTTTATTTTTGAATTAATGCTAATAATTTAAAGAAACCACGTGGATAAATCTAATACATACCTCTATAAACAGATAAATAAGGTCCTGGGCGGCGGCTCTGCGACCGGGCGCGGCCGTGGTGGATACCGCTGTGAGGGGCCGGTTCCTTCGAAAATTCACGGAAAATACGCCCACTGCATTGCCGACCGTCGAACGCCGTGGCGTGCTGCGCAGGATGAGAGAACGGCCCTCTTGTTGAGTACTCTTTTGCGTCGCTCTACTCGGGCTCATTCTCCAAGTTCCCACGTCTGTCCGCACCATCCAAGCTCTGTACCACGCTACCCATGGCTCCCACCGCTGATCTCGCTCCTGTCAACGAGCACGCGGAGCTCGTGGTGGACCGCAAGGCGCTGCGGCTGCAGTCGGCCCCCGGACTACCAAGAAGGACGGCGTCGTCCGTACGCTTCCAAGAGATCGAGCACGCGTTCGCCCTGCGCCATAGCGAGCCGGCGCTGTCGCTGGACGAAAACGAGCTGGGGGACCTCCTGCCGCCGGCGTCTCCCATCCGCCAGCGCGCGCGCTCGACCGGCAGCCTGGTCGAGACGGCGGAGTCGGCCAGGAGGCACCCGCACCGCATCCGCATCTGCTACCAGGACGACGCGTACCGCCTCCGGTCCGAGGCGCGCACGCGCAGTCTGATGGCTGCGGCGACCGCCTCGTCGTCCGCGTCGGACGCGAGCAGCAACAGCGCGCTGCTCGCCAAGAAGGCGCTCAAGTACCGCAAGGTCTACGACCGCATGACTGGCGTCGACGTGCAGGATCCCGAGTTCGACGTGTTCAAGTTCCTCGGCGTCGCCTGGTGCAAGACCGCGAGCGTCAAGGGGCCACAGGCATGAGCCACAGGCGATTCACGGTGGCCCTCGACACGGAGCCCTGCGAGATGGAGGCTTGGATGTGAACGGCGAGACTATTTAACGTGGGGATTTGTCCCGATTTGTATGAAAGTAACAGCTTGTGCGCTTTTGAAAACACATAGATATTGAAATACTACACTCTATATGTGCTGAATATGTAAATACATCCAATCAAGTAACAGCTTCAACTTGGAATTGAAGCGGTCACACAGACGTCAAGTTTTCGTTCAATATTTGTAAATTCATTCAATTTAAGCACCAGTGTTTAATTAATTTACACATATAGCCGTGGCGAAACGGCGCGGGCCAAACGACGAGCTCTTCACGAGATGCTTCGCGGTGCAGCTGGTGATGGAGCCAACGCCGGTCTCAACCGTAGATCATGCCACCGAAGACTCGCTGGAGGAAAAGCGTCTGCAGGAGTGCTACCACGCGTTCCTGGCGCGCCGCGTGGCGCGAGGGGGCCGGAGCATCCGCACGAGGCGAGGGTACGAGCAGCTGCGCGCCAGCTACCAGCCGCGCGTGCGCTTCCTGCTTGACCAGATCGCGCTGGGGGCATCTGCTACTGATCACGAGTCAGACGGTTCGCTTCGAAAGTTGGTCGGTCCCTATGTGGACCAGCGTGTGCTGCAAGTGATTGCCGACGTGTGCTGGCCGCTGGCGCACTTCGGACCACAAGACGCGGGCAGGAACTGCCAGGTTCTCCTCTAACCAATATGCTGCGAAGGCGTACAGTGTCTCTTTATCTTATCGTGGAATATCCTGCTATGCTGCAGATCCCCGAGTGGCAGGAGCTTGGGGCGCCGCGCTACTTTGCCGTGATGGTCAACATCCTACTGTGGATGTTCCCGGGTCTGCCGAGTTTCGAGGTGCAAGAGCTAATGGAGTTCGACTGGCAGAGCGACCGCGACTTTGACCCTTACGGCAACGAAGGCCTCAGTCTGGAGGGCTTCACCGTGTCACTCATCGACTTGGCTGTGGCGTGCACGGTGTGTACTGTTGGCGCGCCCTCAGTAATTCTCAGCTGGTGACTGGGTGGTGCTCTAACCATACAAATCGCTCGATCAGAATGGCAATGTGGACAGGTGTCTCGAGTTCCTTCAGCATCTTGCAGACCAGCTTCGGACATCTCTGACTCCTGTTCACGACGGTGCGCATGACAAGACGCCTAGCGACACAACGAGAGATCAAGTGCCCTCATTGTCGATAACATCCAAGCAACCGCGGTGGAACACGATCCCGCTGGGGCAGCTCGTGCCCTGCAAACCCCGCCAGAAGCCACAGTACTACGAGCTGAAGGTTCGTAATGTGGCATTAGCTTCGACTGTTGCGCTGATACTCACACTAATATCACTGCTCGCCCATTTGAACTGATACAGGCAAAGGCGTCCGCGTCACCGATGGTCCTCATGGTTCTAGCCGGAAATGAGAAGTAGGTATGCTCGGGTCTCCGTCTTCGAACGTCTCTAAAGAGTCCGTAAACCGCTAACTCTACACTTTCTGCTGATCCGAAGGCCATTTGAGTTTCAGCTGAGCTCGAACACCAAGCTGCTGGTTCGCGAGCGAGACAACCGTACGAGCGTTCGTCGCAAGACGATAGCACTTAAGACGCACCTGATCGAGATGGAGAAGCAGATCTTATGGACGCTCCGTGACTGGGGCAGTGCGCAGCCGTCGGTGTTTCTTATTCCAAGCGCGTCCATCAGCCAGCGCGCGCTGAAGCTCTACGGGTGCCTGCGGCTGCTCGACAGCCATGAACAACAGCTTCATTTGGGAACGAGCGATGAGCTTGTGGACTTAAAGAAAGCTCCGACACCGATATTCACCGTCTATACAAGCATTCAGGACCCTACAACGATCGCATACGGCGGTGAGGAGAGCACGTGTGGCCGCATTGATCGACAAGGAAGTCAACTGTTCGTTTTAGACCATCGACAACGACGGGAGCCGTTTGTTGTGACCCTCAAGACGTCGCTACTGCAGAGCACAAACGCCGGTGGCGGAGCCGGTGCTGTGGCCGTTGTTTCTCAGTCGTCAACGGCAACGACCAAGATGATCATTGACGACACGATCATTGAATTGGCGCCGTCCTCAACGGCAAGCGGGGACGCGGGAGTTTTGTCACCCCACACGTTTGTGTTTGTCGTTAAGGATCAAAACGAGTTCGCAACTCCGAACGGTGCTGGCGTTCATCGCCAGACGTGTGCATTGCCCCAGCAGTGGTATTGCGCAATAAGGTAAGGTGCAGTGTTTTGTCGTCACCGCTGGCAGAAACAGATGAAGGAACGACCTGACTGTGTTGTGATGATACGGCGTTTGTGACAGTGCTGCTGACGAGAGTAAACAGATTGTCGTTCAGACGCACGCCAGCTCTGTTCACAACACTAGCGGCTTGTACTATCTGTACATTTTCTCGTTGCATGGCGTCTACTACGAGGCAATATATGACAAGATGTCGGACGAAGACCAAGAAGCGGCCGATGATCACGCAGTATCCAGCAGCTATGCCTCAACAAGAAGCCAACAAACTCCATCCGATGATATCCGGCAAATCGACGAAGATGAGAACAAGGAGCTGTCTGCGGCCATCAAGGCCGGACAATCAAGTGGTGCAGCTCTGCTGCGGTGTCTGCTCAAGCTGAGGCAGAAGCGGAAGAAGCATACCCAGGCAAAGCCGCTGCCCGAGTTCATCGAAGGCACCAAAGTCGACAGCATGAAGGCGGTGACAGCAGCTGCCACCCTACGCAGTAAGGTACGCGCTCAACTGTTTTGACTCGAAGATTTGAGGGATATGCCGCGTGTTGGGGTCTACAGTAGTATTGATACTCGCGCTGTCCCTTGTACAGTTTCTGAAGGCCCGCGAGGTGGCACGGCACGCACGAGTTATGGAGCGTGAAAAAGCCTTTGCAGACGGCCTGATGGACCTCGCGACGAAGCATAACGCATCATTTAAGCGCAGTCGGCAGCCACCGAAGGAAAGCTCTTCCCACAGCAACCTGTTGGCGAATAGCAGCTCGTCATCTAACGTTACCAGCTCAGATAACGCTCTTGAACCCCAAGTGCAGTTGCTCGCGTCGTTCTTCCGGGAAATGGCCGTCCATGTTCCTCCGGAAGCAGAGCCTGATGAAACCAGTGAAATCGACGTGAAGCTTGTGAACCAGTATGGGGAGCTGTTCGAACGTGATACCAAGCTGCTCAACATGCTAGACGAAGAAAAGTGGATGCCGGAAGAAGAGAGACTGAAACGCATGCAACATCGTGGAAACACAACGCTGAGCAGCGTCTTTGGCGATGGGGAACCTCTCCATGACGACTACATCAACACTGCGCAGTACATTGAGGCACTCATGCGAGATGTGGCTCAGCAAGAGCAAAGTGCCGACGAAGGTTGTGATGCTGCGAAGCAGCAAACAGACGCCCCAAGTGCTCTCCAACAACTGCAGGTGTCATGGACCCATGCCCAGCTTCGCGTCGACTCCGAAACGCAGCAGCGACGACAAACGGAAACCCAGACGGCACAATTCCAATCGATGCGGCGTGAGGAATGGATGAAGTCACATCACGTCATGGATTTGGCATCGCAAGCACGCTTCGCTGCGGCCTCGAGCCCAGTAAGGACTCCCATGAGCCTCTCCAAGACCGCATTCGACAACGTGCGGCATCATCTACCGTGGAATCCAGTTTGGGGAGTTGTCGACACCACTGTGAGCGTGGATAATTGCGCTTCGCCCAGGCAAAGAGAGTCACCACCACATGACCGTCCGTTTTCACCGAAGCGGCCGCGGGAGCGTCCCAAAACCACGTCAACGACGGAGCGCAGTGCGTATTCGACTGGTAGAAGCGGCGAGGACGAGGACAAGCAGCTTGGTAGGGATAAAGAGACAACTGCAGCGTCCGCACCCTTCGCGTATGCGAACCGGCTGCGTCTTGAGCGCGTGCGTATGGCAGGACCCAGTCGAACAGAGCGAAAATTGGCCACACACTCAGCATCTCCCGCGCGACCATCGGCCAGATCACCTTTTCGAAGGGTGCAGGCGCCGTTGTCGCCGTCAAATCGGTCGAAGTATGTGATTGACGGTGTCAATCAGGGCTGTAGCGCTGTGTCAAGTGTATCAGATCGCTTGGTATCGACAACTTTCCTCCTTGCTGACGACAACCCAAAGTGCGATGAGAAGAGTTCTTGCCCCAAACCAACAATGACAAACTCTTCGCCTGCGCTCACAGCCACAAAGATTGACGAAGAGTGCTCGCCATCGGAAACGCCTGTCATCGTGATCAAAGAGCCAAGTAGCAAGAAGCGCGAGCGTCGCAAGCCCCTCAGCAAGAGTGACTCAAGCATGCGACGGCGAGTCAAAGAGCTGCTCGCGGTCTCCAAGGCGGTCAAGGAGCACAATCACGCCGGTGAGTCAGACGCTGCTGCTGGGCTATACCCAGCGACGACCGACTTCCCAATCCCGTCTCGGTCCAAAGTTCAATCCAAGACCAGAAAGTGAAGATGACAATAGGCTGCCGGTGACGCCCTCAACTCGACCACGGCAGATGGAAAGGCATGAAATAGCAATGGGCGCGTTGAAGTTGACGACTCCTATTATTGGATGTATTGAGCGTTCGAGAGCAGGCTTTACCGCGCCCGCTGTCGACTTGGCCAGCTGCGAGTGATCGAGACGGCGATGAGCTCGCAGGTGGCGCCGGTGAGCGGTCCGCACGAGGAGATCCTTCGAAGCCTCAAGCAGAAGTACTTGCTCGGGCTGACGCCTGTGCTGCCCCGAGTGCCCAGTGGGAGCTCAATTCCCCTCCACGAGCTGCATCTGTCGCGTCCGCTGCCGACGGTCAACGTCTCCAACACGCTCGCCGTGAAACTGCTGCCCAAGGACACCTACGTCAGCCTGCTCAACTTCATGCGCACGCGCTTCCACTACGTCTCGAACCTGTACCGTGTACTCTAGATCAGATACTTCGGCGTGCTCGTGCTGACAGACACTGACACGCGCATGGTGCTGGCGCTGTCAGCTTCCTATCACTCGAGATCATCGCGCTGCTCGTGTCCAATTACGAGTTCTGGCTTATGTCGACCGTCAACGCGATCCAGTTCATCGCGCTCGCCGGCACCTCCGGTGACGTGCGAGCACTCACGTGCATCATCACGTGGCTGAGCATCCAGACGGTCATCACAATCGACGCCAACTACCACACTTTCCCCATGGCGATGCGGTCCGTTCTGATCGGCATCCCCGCCGTCACAGCGATCGGCGTGTGCTGCTCGCTGCGTCTAATCACCGGTTCAACACGCGTCTCTGTGACTATCCGAGGCGTTCCGGTGGCTGCGGCGGGCATTGTGCTCTTCACGACATCGACGCTAGTGCTGTTCCTGCTCAAGAAGATCTACTACAAGTACGTGCGCAAGCACACGACGCCTGTCGGGTTCAATGAGGTGCCGTGCGTGGTACTGCGCGGTCGCCTCCGTCTCGTTCCGACAAACGGGCGACAAAGGCGCAACGGAGTGGCCACCACCACAGCTGCTGAGATCAGCCACATCTGAAGACAAACGACGCCGCACAAAATGCAGAAGCTGCGGTTGTCCAAGGTGCCGATCCTCATTGTCGATGCAGGGGGGACGCTAGTGCCCAACGCGACTGAATCAAGATGGCTCTCGTCGCGATGGTGGTCGCGATGGACGCTCAGGATCCTGTATACGTTTGGTGCGGTCGGCGTGACCATGCGCTCGTCACGTGGCTGCTCATCTGCCTCGCTTCTGACCAAGAGTCGTGGGTCATCGTGTCAAGCGCCGTCGCTACCATCGCGTCGCTGGCGTTCACCGCGTCCTTCGCGTGTCTGTGGCAGCGCGACGTGATCATCGCGCTGCTCTTCAATTTCGACTTCATGTTCTCCATCTTCCAGATCTACGCGCCAGCTATCTGCCTATGCTCCATGGTGCGCTGGCAGCCGCGGTTATGCCTGTCGGTTGTGACCTGGTGGCTTTGGTTCCATTGGATCCTCATGCTGGACACGCTCACGCCGCTCGTCAGGTAGCGAGTGGCGTTCAAGAATAAGTACGCAACCGGGATCATGGTCCTACTGCTACTCTGCGCGTTCATGTCGGCGATGGCCATGTTCTTCGCGCCCGACGAGGACGTCGTGGACAACCTGGTGCTGTGGCGCGTCGAGCTCTCGTCGGAACCGCCCGTAATGTTCGAGATGCGCGGGTCCACGTTTGCGATCCAGCGCATCGCGAGCATCATCGGGTGGAGCACGCAGCTCGCGTTCGAGCTCGCCAGCAGCCACGAAGACGAACTTCTCTTCATCCAGGAATTGATCGAGTACGAGAGCCCCTACGAGACCTTCTCCGTGCAGTCGCAACAGTGCAGGTTCGCCGTCTTTCCCAGTCTGTCTCGCGGGCACTGGATAGTAGTCAAATCACCACCAAATGCGACTCTCAAAGTACCGCTTTGCCAATGAAGCCACTTGCAATCCGTACGGGTTCACAAGACGCCAAGTACTTGTAGCTCTGTTATTTTGGGGGTCGACATGAAACAAACAGCGGCCTTGTGCTGTTCTCATGCAAAACGGCAACGCGAACGACCAGTATCGACGCCGTGACATTAGAGACATCCGACACAACACGCGCGCGCGGTCCTACAGCGAGACACTCGACCTTCAGTGCTCGAGGCTCTCTATTCTTGGACGAACCGTTGAACGATGCAAGGCGCAGCCGTCGGTGGAGCACATGCAGCACTGGAGTATTGACGCTGTACAGCACATTATCCTGAGGAATGACCTGTACTGAAGTGTTGTAGTTAGTCAGAAGTGTAATAGGATGGCTGCATGACACACATCCAGGGATCCTGACAATGCACAGGCATGTGCATGTACCACTATGGAGTCTATCCCGCAATGGCTGAGAAGTGCCTCTTTTTTAGTTTTTTTTTACATAATATTGTAGAGTTGGGAGACAAAATTGCTAAGAAGTACCGATATTGGCCTGTAGCAATATATCGGATACCAAATATGATATATTTCGTCGATGAGTAGTTGAGAGTACAGTTCTCCCCGGCAAATCTGAAACTGCACCAGTGATATAACCTCACATCCGAAATGAGATGGGCATTTTCACGGAGTAATAGATTAAGTTCGTACTCTTGGCTGATGTTCAAGATGCGCGAATTCTACGAGGACGCTTACTACAAGAAGAGCAAACAGAAAGACTGATATCTGGCAGGAGAATCGACCGAACGTCCTCGAAGCCATTCGCAACATGCCTACGAAGAAGACCGCCTCGCTGGAACGAATGTAAGAATACGTCCGGTTCATCATCCCGCGTATGGACCTATTGCTCGAACTCTCCATGGCTAAGCCATTCCGCAAGCTGAAGCTGCGTCGGTTCATCTTTGCGCAGAAGAAACTGCGAGCGTTCTGTTTGGAGCTGACTGGGCAAGCTGGAAGACGAACGATCGTCGGATTCGGTGACTGGAGCAGCACGGACATTGATGGACTGATCAAGAAGGCTCCAGCTAGTCCGGTAAAGAAGTTGGGGTGCGAGTTCAAGAAGTACTAGCGAGTGGTTTCCATGTTGCCTTGGTGGTGAATCCCGAAGTGAGTTGATTCGAATTACTCGAAATCGGCTCTATCAGGCTGCTAGTCCTCCTACTGTAAATCATATAAAAACGAAGCCCCAGACCCAAGCTCGCAAGAACCGCAGAGGACATAGTCCGAACGTGCAGCCCATGGCATGGGGAAGGCCTCTGGACGATACCTACTTTTTTCTGCAAATCCTACATATCACCCAATCACCGTCGAGCTCCCGTGCCTATCACCCAATTGTGACCAATCACATTCTGGAGACGCGTGCCATCCGCCCAATCAGCGTGCATGAGCCATGCCAGCCACGCGCACCGTAGCGGCGACTCGCTGTGTGCACGTGCCGACGTGGGGCAGCCTGCTGTATGGGCAGTGCACTCCAACACTTCCACTCGACGAGTTCTGGACGAGCAAGCTCCATTGGGTATGTCATGGCGAGATGCAGAACCAGTACTGTAGACACGTGTGCAAAGACAGCGTCGAGCGTACGTTGAAAGTTCACAGTGTACTCCATTGTCGATCCAATGACTGTCACGGTATGACTGTGAACCGAGACGTGAACGCTTCCAAGAACGTGCTGATGCTTCTGATCGAGTGTGATCTCCGCGGTCGGCCTAGACATCTCGCGTTCTCCAGAGCGAGAACGTGAAAAAAAAAGAAGACTAGTGTTCACGATTGCCTTGGCGCGGCAATGCGTCGAGGAGGCTCGTAGCAATCTCTCCCTAGGATAGCTTGCTCAGGCATTGCTCCCCGGATCCAGAATATCAGGAGAAACACTCTTTTTAGGGGGTGACATTCTAGGTGAAATCCATAACACCTTCAGTATCTCCTCGTTGTGCACACGTCACAGTTCAGCAAATCCAGTTGGCTCCATCCAGTCGACCAGAGAGCAGCTTAGGGTTAGCGCCAGCCGCAGTGTGTCACTGCTGCAGTCATCACCATGCCGCCAGCGATGCTGCGAGCATCCTGCCGGCGAAGTGGCCGCGGACGCGGCGTTCCTCCCATTCCGCTCTTGAGAGCGTGCTCAGTCCAAATCTAACTCCATGCGCTTTCCGCTGCCCGACGACTTGTTCCTGCCCGTGTGCGTGGCCGAGGACGACGCGCTGGCGCTGCGACAGCTCGCGGACGTGTTCGTGCGCGACGCTCTGGACCAGTTCGAGCACTTCCGCGTCACTAGGGGCGGCGTTGTGGACGACATGCAGTGGAAGTTCGTCAAGCAGCGCCGCGGGCTCTCAGTCTTTGCTGACCGCACGCCCCCGGATGTCGCCGCCACCGCCCGCGCATAAGCAGCAGCAGCGGCTGCAGGCACTGGAACTCTACTGGTTGCTGGCCCAGTGGTGGGCAACATGAGCCTGCTGTCGACCAAGCTGCACGCGGTGATGGTGGTCGGTATACTCGAGAGAGAGCTTCATGACTTCATGTACGGTTTGCACTACACCACGACGCGCGAGCTGCAGCTGATCAAGAGCTCCTGCATGGAGGACAAGGTCATGGACTCCAAGATTCTGGCGGCAATCGTACAGCCCAGTGTCGACGAGCCGCTGCAAGGCCTGCGCCTTAAGTGGGTCGTCAGTAAGCTTGCGCTATTCGTAGCGCGAGTGGTGCGCAAGGTGCTACGCCCGAGAGACTTTGTCTACCTCGAGGCCATTGCATTCGTCACCACACCAGCGGGCGAGCGACTTGGGTACAACGTGCTCCATTCGCTACAGATCCCGGGCGTGCGCGAGCTGTCGGATTTCCAGATCGTACGTGGCAACTACTCCATCTGCAGCGTGTTCCGGCAAAAGGCTCCCGGGACAGTCGAGGTGTTCATGAAGGGCTTCGTCGACATGGTCGGCGACATCCCAACGAGCCTCGCGATCCCTGGGTCGTCGAAAGCGCTCATGTCATATCGAAAGGACATCTATTGTGGGCAAATGAAGAAGCTGAACTGGTTGCTCAAGAACGGCAAGAAGATGCGGTGCGAGTCCAGAGGTGTAAGCGTCGTTGTTGACAAGAGCACGCCGCCAAAAGTCGTGTGTCCTGCGTGTGGCCGGGAGCTGTCGCTAGCCAGGATCAAGACGTGTCAGGTGTGCTCAGTCGCCGTGTGTGAGGTATGCGTCGTCACCCGCCGCCTGAACTTCCTCGTTCGATCACACACTAGAGGCAAGATACTACAGCGCCCGACTGACTTTTGCCCCGCTTGCGTTCACGCTGCGATGACCACGGACGCGGTCGAGATCGCCGCCGAGGAGCTTACCCAGCAGTACGACCCGCGCGAGACGTTCGAGACAAGCAGCGCCAGCGACAGTTTGTCGCAGCAGCTCGCGCTGTCGCCGTCCAGCTCGGAGTTGCCCGATGCCGCCCGCGAGTTCTTCAGCTGATACGTTTGTGCGAAGACTAAGTAGTAGATTAGGTCCACCACAACGTGCTATTGACGTGTACTCATGTGATTTGTTTTTAGATTCGGTGATACAAATATAGGCCGGCGGCGACTGCAATACCGTGCAGTATCGACATAATAGCTTCGCGCATCTTGTGCCGTCAGCCATCAGAGCCATTCACTGTCCGACGTGTGACTTCAACGCAGGTCCGGGGTGAAACACAGCGCAGATCGAATGAGTCGGGTAATGGCGGAGACCCCCCGCGACTCAGCATCGGCACGGCGGCCGGTAGTAGCCACGCGGGTGGTGCCTCTCGTTGGGGATTGCGAGGAGAGGTTCTTCGAGTTTCGGTTGGCACATCAGCTGCCCACGGTCGACCTATCGCGCACGCTGGCGGGGAAGCTGCTCTCTCCAGTACACTACGAGTGGTTTCTTGGCGTTGCTCGCAACAAACACCACCTCATGTCGCGAATTACGCGCATTTGGTCGCTGTTGTACCTCGGCATCCTGTTCTTCCAGTCGCCGATGGTCCGGGCGTGCATCACGTACGTACTGTTCCTTAGTGTCATCCCAATGGTCTTCGTCACGGGGTTGCTGTCGCTGGATGTGATCGCGGCGCTGGTGAAGACCAGCTACGAGTACGCGTTCCTGTCGCTGATCAATGCGATCCACTGGCTCTGTATCGCGCTCGTGTATAACGACATCCGCTCGTTCATGTGTCTGGTGTCGTGGACATCGCTGCAGATGGTGCTCACGCTTGACGCTAACTTCCGCACGTTCGCTGCTGCCACGAAGACGGTCAGCGCCGCGATCCCTGGCATGATCCTGCTCGGGACGCTGTGCGCAATGCGATACATTGTAGACGGTCGCTATTTCGTCATCCAGTTTCGGTACTTCGTCTTCAGTAGCGGGGACATTGTGAGTTTCACGTCGTTCACGTTGGCGATCTTCATGATCAAGCTAGCGGTTCGCAAGCACCTGAGCAAGGGCGGCCTCTCGTCGCTCGAGAGTGCGATTGTTCACTGCGTGATGATCAAGGCGCGTCTCGAGTTCGCCCCGAGACGAGAGCAACCGCGGCGCAACGAGCGCGTGACGATTCGCGCTATTTCGTCGGTGTTTGGCACCATCTCGATACATTCGAAGCAGCCCATCAAACTCCACGGACTTGCCGGTTTTGTTGTCGATGCGCAGCGCACGCTTGTTCCTGGTACGCTGGCCTGGGTCTGGCGACGGTCGCATGGTTTTCTCTTCGCACTCTACACGACTGGCACAATTGGAGTCATTGCGACTACAGTAACGTGGATCGCTCTCCTTGGCTTTCAAGTTGATCCGGATAGCTGGGCTGTGGCAGCAGTAAGCGTTATCGGCGCCGTGTTTTCCGCGGTGTTCGTGATTCTGTTCGTCAGTTTGGCGCAACGCGACTTGCTGTGGACGTTGG
>JAASGW010000657.1:0-16797 GCA_023334395.1 Phytopythium sindhum | reverse complement strand
CGTATGGGTCTCACTCAGTCGGCGTGCGTTTTGCTGGGGATAACCCTTTGACAGCTTCAATATGGAGTATGGTACCACGAAGACCACAACCTTTCAGGATCCAGACTACAGTAGTCCTGATGACGTCAGTCTACCACTGCAGCCTTCGACACACTCTCCGTCGTTGCCATACACACCCCACCACTGTTTAAAGCTTACTGCTCGAGCGTCTCTTGGCGCCTGATCGATGTCTCGTCACTGCGACGGACATCTTTGTATCCAAGATATTGATGAACTGACCGTCGACGTCCATGAGGTTGACACACAGTGGGATCGCTTCATCGAACTTGTACAGGCCCTAGGCTCGGGCGAGTGACTCGAGCAAGAGAGACGCGGGTACAAACAGTAATGGGATGGCGAGGGCAGGCCTCGTGACGGCTGCTAATTGGAGGAACCCGTGCTCGTCTACGGGAGTAAGTGCAAGTGGAATGGGAATTGGCGCCGTAGTGGCGGATGACGCTGACGAAGACACAGGCTGCAGGTGGGACGTAGACAAGAAACTTGCTGGGATCCGTATGGATACAGACACCTAGGTGACCACCAGCAATCGGAACACTAAGGATCCATTCCTCGTCACCATAGGGTTGCAAAGCAGACTTCAACTTGAAGTGACTCTCGGTACTGAAAGCTGCAACTATTCACAGTAAACCCATTTTCCTTATAACCAGCTGGTCCAGCATCATGGGAGCACCTGCGAGCTCACCTAACAGTTCACACCCATCTGGTTTTACCTTTTCAGAACCACCTGGCTGTAGCGACCCATACGAATCCCCGCAAGCGTTTTGTTGTCCAACAACAGTCAAGCACTTCAACCAATCCCAGACTGGTGTCTGACCCTCGTCACTCTCCGATTCCCAACCAAGCACACTCGGACTCTGGAACCAGCGCCATCACCTCCCTCTGTAGTCGACGTAGCGGTCTCCAACGCGATCTGCTTCCTGTTGATCGCGTCGCTCGCGCAAAACACTCAGTCGTCCAAGTGTTCGCACATCGTGTACGAAGGCCGTGGTTACGCTAGGTTACGTTCTGCTTCAGAACATATAAACGTGTACAGCGCATACAAAACGCAGTATATATGTACGAACTCCATGCTTTCCTGCGAGAAGCTAGTCAACCCTGCTAGGCGAGCGCTTCCTCGACGATGGCGCGCATTTCCTGCAGGTGGAGCTCGTACTGGCCGGTGGCGGGCGACGCGGACGGCGGACGCCCGACGTAGCCGACGCGCCGCGTCTCCTGCGCCTGCTGCATGACGGTGAGCAGCCGCGGGAACACATACGAGTACGCGCCCATGTTCTTGGGCTCCTCCTGCACCCACACGATTTCCGCGTTCGGGTACTTGGCAATGCATTCGGCCACCTCCTTGAACGGGAACGGCGCGAGCTGCTCGACGCGCGCGGTGGCCACGTTCTTGATGCCGCGGCTGCGCATGCCGTGCAGCACCGGGTAGTAGATCTTGCCGCAGCACAGGATCAGCTTGCGCACCTGTGGGCCAGTGGCGTCAGCCTGCCATTGAAGCACGCCACATAAAGTAGAAAGAGAGAAAGGGAGCGGCATACCTGATCGTCGGGCACCATGGTGAGCTGGTCGTCCGGGTGCGGCGGCAGCACGCGCTGGTAGCTCGTGCCGAGCGCCAGGTCCGCCAAGTCCGAGTTGCACGGGCGATGGTGCAGCAGCGACTTGGGCGTGAACATGATGAGCGGCTTGCGGTCGCTGGACGAGATCTGCCGCCGCAGCGCGTGGAAGTACTGCGCGGGTGTCGACGGGATCAGCACATGGAAGTTGATGCGCTGGCTGGCCGCCGCCACCTCGTCCGCTGACAATGGGAACGCGTCGCTGTCCTCGTTCAGCAGCTGCAGAAACCGCTCGATGCGCGCGCTGCTGTGCTCGGGGCCCTGCCCTTCGTATCCGTGCGGCAGGTTGAGCACGAGTCCCGACTGGCGCTGCCACTTCTGCTCACCCGACACGATGAACGTGTCGATCATGGTCTGCGCGCCGTTGGCGAAGTCACCGAACTGCGCCTCCCAGATCGTCAGGCCCATCGGCGTCTGCAGAGAGTACCCGTACTCGAAACCGAGCACGCCTTCCTCGCTCAGCGGGCTGTTGCACACCGCGAACTGGCCAGGCGGCACGGTCTCGAGCCGCGTCATATCCAGGTCGCGGCGGATCCGCGTCACGTCCAGCTCCTTCAGCGGCGTGTACGACGCGTTGCGACCTACAAGCGCCTCGACTTGATCGTAGAGCACCGCGTGCCGCTGATTGAATGTCCCGCGCTCGCAGTCCTGGCCGCTCAGCCGGACGTTGACGCCTTCTACCAGCAAACAGCCAAAGGCGAGCATCTCCGCCGTGCCCCAGTCGACGCGATCGCCCGTCTCGACAGCACGCAGTCGGTTGTTCATGATCGCTTCCACCTTCTTGTGCGCGGCGAATCCCGGCGGGATACGGAAGAGCTGGCCACCCACCTGCTCAAGGAACTTGCGGTCAACGCCAGTCGACCGGTCGTACTTGAGTTTCTTCGGCGGCAATAGTTCTGGGGCGTCCTCATTTGACGCAGAAGAAGCCACCGAGTTGCCCTCATCCCCCATGTTGTACCACTCGTACTTCCACGACGTGTCCGCTGGGTTATCCCACGTCGACGGCACCTCGCGCGAGTGCTGATACTCGGCAGCCAGATGCGCTTCGTACTGCACCGACATGTCCGCCGCTTCATCAGCAGTCAGCACGCCCTGCGATTTGAGCCTGTTCAGGTACAGCTTGATGACCGACGGGTGCTGGTTGATGAAGTGGTACATGACGGGTGCCGTGATCTCCGGAGAGTCCTGCTCGTTGTGGCCGTGCCGCCGGTAGCACACGAGATCGATGGTCACATCGCACTTGAACGTCTGGCGGAACTCGATCGCCATGCGCATGGCCTTGACCACGGCCTCGGGGTTGTCCGCGTTCACGTGGAAGATCGGACTGCGCGAGATCTTAGCCACATCACTGCACGTCACAACACACACGCCAGGTAAGACACGCATCGAGTCTCAACCGAGCTGGCTCGCTCAACCTCACCTGCAGTACACGGCCGAGTCGGCGTTCTTGGGCAGCGTGGTGAAGCCAATCTGGTTGTTGATGATGATGTGGATCGTGCCGCCCGTGCTGAAGTCCTCGAGAGAGCTGAAGCCGAAAGTCTCGCGCACCGAGCCCTGGAACATGGACGCGTCGCCGTGCAGCAGCACGGGCATCACGCGCGCGCCGGAGTCCCCGAGCTGGACCTGTCGTGCGCGCGCCTGGCCGAGCACGACCGGGTTCACGGCCTCCAAGTGTGATGGGTTGGCCGCGAGGTTCACTTCGAGCGGCTTGCCATTCCGCATCTGCAGCATGGACGTCGTGCCCAAATGGTACCGCACGTCGTCCGAGTTGTTCGGGTAGTCGGGCTCGTCCGGGAGGTACGGCTGGAACTGCGAGAGGATCGAGTGCAGCGGGCGCTCCAGCACGTTTGCGAGCACGTTCAGCCGGCCGCGGTGCGCCATGCCCATGTGCACGACCTCGATGCCGTAGTCGCTCGCGCACTGCAGCAGCTCGCAGAGTCCCGGGATGAGGCTCTCGCCGCCCTCGATCGAGAAGCGCTTGGCGCCCGAGAACCGCCGCCCGAGGAACCGCTCGAACAGCTCCGCGTTGAGCATCTGACGGAAGAAGCGCACCTTCTCCTCGTCCTCCAGCGCCATGTTCTGCGGAAGGCAGCACCCTGATAAGTATATGTCGCATTGAAGAATCAGCAACGTTGGGGAGCGCACCTTGTACTTGGTGAGCGCGTCGCGGATCCACTGGGCGGCGTCACGGTTGCGCAGGTGGTAGTACTCGGTGCCGATATTCCCGCAGAAGAGCTCGCGCAGCTCCGTCACGATCTGCACACGTGCCACAGCGAGCAGAAGTCAGACCACAGTCGCGTCACTCAGCGAGTCTTCCCGTTCGGTTCCGAACCTCTCGCAGCGTCGCGACGGGGCCGATGGACAGGTCGTCGCCGATGAAGAACTCGCGGTCCAGGTCCGCTGGCGTGAAGCCTATCGAAGGGCAGCAACGTATCTCATGAGCAGCAGCTCGAGTCAATTGCCGCTCTCATCAAGCGCCGTACCGTGCGTGGTGAGCTCCAGCAGGTTCTTGGACGCGAGGCTACGCAGGTTGAACGAGTCGAAGAAGGGCATTTCGAGCCATCGGTCGCCGCTCACCCACTTCTCGAGCTCCGGCTGCTTCTCCCCTGCTCACAGGCGGCGTGTATCTACGTGAATGGGCCCGTCAGGCTTTGTCTCCATGCAGCAATGAGCGCGCCTTACCCTTCTGAAGCGGGTCGATCTGCGCGACAAAGTGCCCGTACTGCTCCCATCGCACGCATCAGTCGGCCGGCCACAAGGATCAGCCCCTAGCAGCACTACCAGAGCGTCCGCGCACCTGCTTGAAGGTGCGGATCAGCGTCAGTACGCGGCGCGTCTCCTCCTGCGACTTGCGGATGTCGTCGCTCAGCTTGTGCACCGTCGGCTCGCCACCGTTCTTGCCGTCCGCGCCGCCCACCGCGCGCTCTCCGCTCGTCCACCGCTGGCCCTGGACGGTGGTCACCGCCCCGAGAAGCCCCCGCGGCGGCCGCAGCGCCTGGGGCTGCACACGCCGCGCCGCCGACGCCGCCGCCGCTCCCAGTCCGACCAGCTTCATGTCGGTCAACGTATCCGGCCTTTTTGCAGTGGAGGGAAGCACGCACCGTGTTTGGGACCGAATGGTACGCGCCGGACCTTGTTTTAGAATTGTACTCACCATGTTCTGATTACCGCACGAAAGGACGTGGTGGTGTGGCGCACACCAGGTTGAAGCGCCAGCGCTGCGCCCAAGGACTCCGAAGCGACGCCGCCCCCCTGCATGTGAGGACGACACTGGTCATCACACCACCTCTCTATCTGTTTGTCTATATCGTCGTCGCTGGCTCGTGGGGATGGTGGAGGCGGCGGTGGATGAGCGCGCGCGGCGCCGTGAGACCGGCAGCTTCACGGTGGCTCTGGACGCGCTGACCTACCGTCCAAGCCATGGCGGAGCGTCATCTGATGGAGGCGACCCGAGTCGGACACTGTGGCTGTCGGTGGAGGTGGTGGACGACCAGCAGCGGCCGCTGGAGCGCGTCTGGTTCCCGCCCGACAACGAGAACACCAAGACGCAGAGCGTGCCCGTCGCGGCCCACGCGGCAGACGCCAGCGTCGCCGCGCCGCTCGAGTACGAGCAGAGCTCACGGCCGGTCGCGCTCTCGCAAGGATCGCTGCAGGAGCTGGCGGCTGCCACGCTTGTGGTGAGTCTATGCGCCGGGGAGGCTCGCGCGCGGGACAAGGACGCGCTGGTGGGCGTCGCCGCCGTCGCCATGGATGCCGCGCTCCTCGCCGGGCACCTGCAGCAGACAGTCGCGATCAAGGACGGCGAGGTGAGCTTCCTGATCGACCTGAGCGTCCAGAGCGACATGGACCTCGCCGACTTCCTCGTCGGCGCGCGGCTGCTGGGTGTCCACTCGCCCGCGCTGCGCAACTTGCCGCCGGAGTGGATCATCCAGGGCTGCGAGAGCGACGACGACGCCTCCAGGTTGAGCGCGACGCCCGAGCGCAACGCCGCTGTGTACGACCTGTCCGTGCAGATCCCGAGGTGTCTCGGCGACACGGACGGTGACGCGACCGTCGAGATCCAGCTCAAGAGCGGGAAGCTCCAGTACGAGCGCCGCGATGACGAGACCTCCGACGGACAGCAGGGAGAGGCGATTGCGCTGACGGGCATGTGGGTCGTCCGCTTTCCTGATGCAGCAGTGCCTCCGATGCTGTATTTGAAGGTGGGTGCTTCTCTATCTGGTCTGTAGTCGGGTTGGTCTAACAACTCGTGACTTGCTCCACCTGGCAGGACTCGGTGCGGCGTCTCGAAGATTTCTTGGCCGTCGAGAAGCGCGTGCGCTGCAAGCTCTCTCGCGCCAACCTGGAGAACAGCGTGACGAAGTCCACAGACGGGCTGACCTGCGAGTTCGAGCTCGACCTCAGCCAGCTGTTGGCACCCGGTGCGACCCAGATCCTAGCTAGAGGGCGTCCTCACCCGCTGCTGCCCGTCGACCGGAGCGTCATAGAGCAGGAAATGACGAACACGGCGTCGAACGACGACAAGAAGAAGCTGCAGGCGGTGCTGAACGACTTCGACACGACGGTCGTGGGTCAAGCGGAGGCTGTGTCCGAGTCCGTGCGCAGCTCAGAGACGTACGTGGAGCTCGCCGTCAATGTCGCCAACTCGCCGCTGGTCCCCGTGCCTCCGCAGATGCCCGACACGCCGTCCAAGTCCCTGGAAGAGCTGATCTCGCCACGAGACGTCGAAGAAGAGGCCGACCAGCAGCGCTCGGCCATCGGCGACCTGCGCCGCGAGATCCGGAGCGTGGTCGTAAAGCTGTTGCGAGAGTACGATGACGCATTCCGAGGGCCGGAAGAGGCCGAGATCTCGCGGAACGACAAGCGCCAGGCGCTGGTCTTCCGGCTCAACACACAGGGCGTCTACCATTCGTTCAAGGACACGCTAAAGAAGCGGATCATCTCGGTCATTCGGGACCGATTCTCGGCTCTCGACGCGGACGACGATGGTGACGACCATGCAGCGGCATCAGACGAGGCCAACGGTGGCGGTGGAAGCGGCCAGGAGAGGATGAAAGAGCGCTTCGGACAGCTCTACGCGCTTCTCATGGGCGAGGTGCATGCGGTGCTCCACGAGGCGTTCTACGCCGACAACGGCGCCGTCGAGAAGGCGAGCGACGCGGACGCGGGGCGACCCACGCACGCAGAGCATGCGAGCATCCTGGCCACGCTGCTGCACAAGGCGATGGAGAACGAGGCCAGTAGCGACATCGAGAAGAGCGAGACGCTCCACCTGGACCGCGTGGCGTACGCCGAGCACCACCTCGTCGCGTCCAACGGCTCGCAGCCGCTCGTCGAGCTGGCGAAGGCGGTGTGGTTCGAGTATGCGTGCTTCTGCATGCGGGTGGGGGAGCTTGACAGGGCCGGCGCGAACCTGACCCACTGCCTTCAACTGGGCGCGCGCGACCTGCCGGCCCTTGTGGCGCTCGCGACGCTCCAGTGCGAGCTCGGGGACTTCGCGCAGGCTGAGCCTTTGGCCAAGAGCTGCGTCGCCGAAGCCGAGAGCACGTGCTCAAGCGGGAGCGAGTGGGAGTTGCTCGTGCTGTCGCACGCGCTACTCGCGTTCTACTACTCGCAGTCCGGCAAGGACATGACAGGGAACCTGACGCAGTTCGAGTTGCTCAAGGCCCAGCAGGCGCTCAAGCGCTTCGGGGACTCCCGGTACCCGCAGCAACACGTGTGTGCGAGTGCTGTGTGGCTCGCTCTGTCCCAGTACGCGCATGAGCACTCACTTCGCAGCGTCACGAGGACCACTCTGCGGCTCGCGGACTCGGCCCTGCTGCCTCGGGAGTCGCTCAACAGCGAGCAGCGAGTCATGCAGCGCGTGCTGCACGCGGCACTGAGCGTGGCCGATGGTGACGTGGACAGCGAGGGCGTCGTGGGTCAGCTGCAGGAGGCGCTCGAGATCGACGCGACCCACCCGCTCGCTTGGTTCACGCTCGGGCGGGTACGCCTCCACCGCGACCCCCAGGCCGCGTCCGCTGCGATCGAGTGCCTCCAGCGAGCGATGGAGCACCGGCACCGCCTGCGCGTGGCGGACCGACTCGCGCTGTACGTGCACCTGGGACTCGCGCTACTGCACTCGTCGCAGTTCGCGGCGGCCGAGACAGTCTTCCTCGAGTCCTGCGATGAGTTCCGCAACGCGTCGAGCTGGCTGGGTGTGGGCATCGCGTGCCTACGCATGGAGCGGTGGGACAGCGCGCAGCTGGCGCTGGCCATGGCCAACCGGCTGGACAGCACGCACCCGGACGTGTGGGGGTACCTGGCGCTCCACGCGCTGACGGCGCACGCGCTCGTCTCGTCGGGCGACGAGCAGGACGCAAACCGGTTCGTCGCGCAGGCGATGCGGTACAACTTGTCCAACCCCGTGCTGCTGCGCGAGCTGAGCAACGGGTTCATCGCGATCGACCGGCTGGAGCAGGCCGAGCGGCTGCTGCGGCGGTCACTGGCCTGCCAGGACTCGTCGCTGACCAGGAAGACGCTGGCGGACGTGCTGGCGGCGCAGAACTGCGCCGAGGACGCGCTGCGGCAGTACGCGCAGTCTCTGAGTGCGGCTGAGAGCATCGAGGAGCGCTGCGACCTGCTCGAGAAGTCAGCGCAGCTGCTGGTGACGCTTGGAAGGCCCGAGGAGGCGGACGAGTACCGCGCCATGGCGAGCGAGTTCCAGGCGCACTGAGTGAGGCGAGGACGGAGGCAGCACATTGATATTCATATTAACTCGAGTGGTTGTGCTCACCAGTCGGTGGTCGGTCGGCCAGACCAAAGCGTGTGATGTATCTATGCTCTCAATGGGAAGGCTGGGGTGGGTTCCCACCGTTGCATGACGACCGACTCGACAGCAGCGACTGCAAGAAGCGCGCAATATTGGCGAGCCCGAGCAGCAGCCCGTCGTCCGGCGAGTCGAGTGCGGCGCTCATCTGGCAGTGCGCGAAGTCGATGAGGCGCACGTCCTCGCGCTCGGCCGCCCCGCCGCGGCAGTCGCCCTCGTAGATGAGCAGCAGCGACGAGCCCCAGAAGCGCAGCCCGCGCGTGCGGCCGACCACGTCGCGCAGGCCGCGCACCTTGAGTAGAAGCCGCTCCAGCGTGCCCCACCGCAGCTCCTCACCGCACGTCAGGTACTACTTGTCAGGCATGGACAAGGTGTTAGCTCTGAGCTGACCATGGACATCACGCACGCAGACACACCCTACCGTGGCGAGGGCAGGCTCGATGTCGGCCGCCTTGAGCCGGCGGCCCCAGTGCTTGTCCCACAGGAGGTATTCGTCCAGGTCGGCGTCGTAGATCTGCATGCCGCAGAGCCGCAGGCCCAGCTTGAGCGACGTGGTGGCGGCGCACTTGGCGCTATGGCTGGCCGCCTTCTCGGGCGTCGCGTCCGCGCCGTGCTGCCGCGTGCCCATCTTGATGTCGAGCACGCACGGGCGGCGGAACCCGCGCGTGAGGTCGCCCAGCACCAGGTAGTCCAGCGTCGCGGCGGCGCTGCTGGCGGTTGACGCGCGTGCGACATTGGTTGACCTCTCCTTCCGCCACAGGGTGGCGCTGTAGCTGACCCCGGCGCTGGAGGTCGACCGCACCAGGCGCCGCTTCTTGCCGGACACGCTCGGGTGCGGGATGCGCAGGGACTTGGAGTGCGTCTTGCTGGCGTCGCTCTCGCCGGCGGGGGCGTCGGTTGGAGAACCACCAGGGACGACCGTGGTGGACAGATTGAGCTCGACCGAGACCTTGCCGACGAACGGCGGCACGAAGGCCGTCAGCTGCGGATGGTCGGAGGCCAGCGACTCGTAGAACTGCATCTCTAGCGCGATCGCGGGCTTGCACACGGACCCGTCGGTGCTGCGCAGGAACGGCTTGTGCCCACCGGCCTGTCATCGGAGTTGGAGCGAGTGCTGCGTTAGTGGACAAGCATTGAACTGGTGAGAGCTGACGTAGAGACACCGACCTGGTGCTTGTAGAGGTAGAAGACGGTGCCGTCCAGGGCCGTGGCCACCACCTGGTTGGTGCCCACGAGCTCCTCGGTCTTTGCGGGCGCGTCTTCTGCCGCGTCGAGCTTGGCGACGGCCACTGACATCGCTGCCGCCATGGCGATCACGTGTAGTGGGTAGGAAGGGCGTGTGCCAGCCAGCGAGGGCCCAGACTCGCCACCAACCGCAGGAGTTTCCGCGCCATTAATAGCTCACGGCCACGATGTGACCGCGGAGTTGACTGTGGTGATCGGTTGATGAAAAAATTGGCAGCGATCGTCGGGCTTTCGCTGTATTAATTAGGCTCGGGTGGTCGACTGCACGCAGTTGAAGCAGACCACGTTGAAGTTGATCACTATATCGCGATAGTGACATTAGTCGCGTCGTTGTGTCGGGTTCTCGCCGACGAAACGCCGTCGTCGTCGCTCCCGTTGCGCTCACCGCGTCTACCAGGCCCGACCTCAAGCCACAGGAGTACGCGCCAGTAGTCCTTGCTCACGTTGGAGCGGCGGCGGGGCGGCGGCGGGGCGGCGGCGGCGTCCGTTTTCCGCATGTTTCCAGTTGCTCGGCAGCGACTTGCCACGCGTCAGGCGGAGTGACGCGTCACTAAATCGATTCCGGCCCGGGTCTTTTCGTCCATTCCACCCCAGACCCGCGGGTTCACCATACAGTTCACTTCAACGAACCGAACCCGCGGGTCGTAGCCGCCCGCCATCCTCCTCCCCCTTGCTATAAACAGCGCAGTTCCGATCCGAAAGCGCGGCGGAAGAAGACGAGTCGGCGGCCGAAGGAGGAGGCGAAGAAGAAGGCGAAGGAGAGCGACAAACCTACAATGAACCTGTTCCGGCTGGCGGGCGACATGGCCCACCTGGCCAGCTTCCTGGTGCTGCTGCTCAAGCTGCTGGCCTCGCGCTCCGCGAACGGTGCGCGCCCCTGTCGATCGATGCGTGTTGATGGGACGGGAACTGTGTATGTGTTTAGATCTAACGCTGCTATCGTCTCGGCTGACGCGCAGGCATCTCGCTCAAGTCGCAGGAGCTGTTCTTCCTGGTGTTCGTGACGCGCTACGTGGACCTGCTGACACACTTCGTGAGCGTGTACAACACGCTGATGAAGATCCTGTTCCTGGCCTTCTCGGGCGCCATCGTGTACGTGATCCGCTTCCGCGAGCCCTTCCGCAGCACGTACGACAAGTCGCACGACGCGTTCCTGCACGTCAAGTTCGCGGTGCTGCCCTGCGCGCTGCTGGCGCTCATCTTCAACGAGCAGTTCGAGGTCATGGAGATCCTCTGGACGTTCTCCATCTACCTCGAGGCCGTCTCCATCATCCCGCAGCTCATCCTGCTGCAGCGGCACGGAGAGGTCGAGAACCTCACCAGCAACTACGTCGTGCTGCTCGGCGCCTACCGCGGCTTCTACATCCTCAACTGGATCTACCGCGCCGCCACCGAGCAGTCCTACCACTTCATCTGGCTCATGTTCATCGCCGGCATGGTGCAGACGGCGCTCTACGTCGACTTCTTCTACTACTACGCCATCAGGTGCGCTGCCTCACGCGCTGCACCATCATGATAGCTCAGTGACTAACCGACCGATTCGTTCCCTGTCTGTTCACAGCAAGTACCACGGCAAGAAGATGACGCTGCCGTCGTAGGCGATGCGGCCGACAGCGTGAGCAGACGAACGCCTCGGCACCGGCGCCAGGGCGCGTAGAGCGGAAGTAGAGCGAGAGAGGAGAGGACGAGAGAGGACGAGAAGTCGAATCAATTGCTATTTCTTCCGGTGAATCCAAGCCGGGAGCGGTCCTGGCGCGGGGTGTGCTCATGATACAAGATAGAGAATGTGCATGTTCGTTCGGCCCCTCCTGCCGTTGCTGGGCCGCGCTGTTCCCACCTCCGCACGACTCACCCCTCCAGAAAGCTGAAGTCGCAATGCTTGGCCACGTGGTCGGCCGCTATCTCTAACCGCTCCGTGTCGTCCACGCGGATCTTGGCCGTGAAGCTCGCGATGCGCGCCGTCAGCGTGTAGCTGTCCGCCTTGTCGGGCGACACGTAGATGCACGGGATGTTGTCGGCGTCCAGCCGCCGCGCGAGCTCGGCGCTGGGCGGGTCCCAGCCCGTCATGATGAGCCCCGACTTGAGGTTCGTGCCCGCCGGGATCGACGCCTCCTGGTTTCCGATGATGGCGTCGATCACGTCCTGCCGCCCTGTGTGCTGTGCGTGGATCGCAGCGGGTCAATCGGCGTTGTGAAGACACAAGTTCGAGTCGACAGCGAAGCAAGCGTACCGTGATGACGAGCTGATTCGGGATGGCCTTGAACAGGTTCTTCTCGTCCACGGGCGCCAGCGCCAGCCGCGTGCTGGTAAAATAGCGCATGTTGGCGTCGTGGCCTGCAAGGAACAGACAGCAAGGTGCAGCTGTCAAAGGCGTGAATGGACGACCAACGAACCGACAGCAACCTGCGACCGACCGGAGATCATCTCCGACTTGAGCAGCTTGCTGTAGTCCGCCATGGTGGGGCACGCCAGGTCCTTCAGCTCCGGGATGCACCCGACCAGAGGCACGTCCCAGCGCTCGAGCGCGCGCGAGAAGTAGTCCTGCACCACGGGTCATAAGGTGAGTCTCCACACTGCCGACCAAGTACAACGCAGCGCGTTCGTACCTGGATCATGTCCATCTTGCTGGGGTTGACCTTGTTGAGGATCACGCCGCGCAGGCGGACGTTGTGCTTGACGAGCAGCTCGCGGTTCATGGCGAGCTGGTCGAACGACGAGCCGAGCCCGCCGAGCGCGATGCATACCACGTCCATGTTGAGTTGCGCTGTCGACGAGGATCACAGCAAGTAGCGGTCAGTACCAAGCAGCAGTAGGGCCTCCCAGCCAGCAACAGCAACGTACACGCGACTTGGGCGTTGTTGAGCTCGCAGATGGAGCCCACGCCCGTGTGGCCCGTGCCCTCGCAGATGAGGAAGTCACTGTCCCGGTACAGGTTGGCGTGTGCATTGCGGATGGAGGCCGCGAGCTGCTGCTCCGTCACCTTGCCGTCGATGAAGTCGCGCGTGAACCCGTCGGGGAAGATCACGGGCGACATGTCCTTGTAGTCGTGCACGAGCCCAAAGTGCTCCCGAAAGAGGTACGCGTCCTGCACAAAGGTGAACAGCGTCAGTCGTCGGTGAGTAAAGGATCGGCTATCTGCGTGCGCGAACGATGGGGAAGACGCACCTTGTCGACGCGCAGGCCGTTGCCCACGGGCACGTGCTGCTGGCCCACGGGCTTGCAGTACGCCACCTTGCGGCCCGAGCCGCGGAACTTGCTCTGTAGGCTCTTGACCAGCCCCAGGCTGACCGTCGTCTTGCCCACGTGCTGCCCCGTCGACAGCACCAGCAGGTGCTTCGTCATCGCGCAGACAGAAGCGGCGGACGCGGGACTCAGAGACACAGGCGGAGGCCGAGACACAGACCCAGAGGCGCAGGGGCAGGAGGAGACGCGGGCGGCGGCGGCAGCAACGCGCCGAGTGCGGCGGCCGGTCGGTCGGCGGGGCGGCGGCTTCGACGTGGAAGCCGAATGCGGAAATGGGCGAGCGGATCCGCGTGCGCCTTGCAAAGTCGACAGCCAGCGAAAATACTAGGTCGACACCTGGTTTGAGTATGCTGAGGAAGCGCAACGTCGAGTTTGCGGCGGCGCTCCGGCGTTTCAGGTGATGACCCACGTCTACTTAGCAGCTAGATTGCGTCCATCGTGATCGCATTGAAGTATGAGTCATACAAAATAATACCCGCATTCTGTTGAAAGTGATACGTCGTGAATACTACTATTGTACTCAAGATGCATATATTTGTATGACTTTCGGAGGAAATGGCGCCAACTCTGCTCGATTTCGCGGGAAATCCACAGACGACGACCACATTCGATGTAAATTTGCCTCGTTATCACTCCTAGTTGCTGGCGATGGAGGACGAGAACGACGACTTTGAGCTCGCGCCGACGCAGGTCGCCGCGGTCCAAGCGCCGGCCGCCCTGCCCTCCGCTCGCTGTGCCGCGTCTGATGCCGGCCGCCAATCGCGCGAGCTGTGCGCCGTGTGCTCGCTGGACATGACGGACTGGAGCATCCTGGACCGCGCCGTGCACATGAACGCGTGCCTGGACGCGGCCACGCTGCGCGTCCGGTTCGACTGCCCCGCCTGCGGGCGCGACCTGACCGACTACAACGAGCAGCGGCGCGCGGCGCACGTCAACCTGTGCCTCGACCGGATGGCTGGCGGTGAGACGACGAGTGGGTCGCTTTCACCACCATCGACAGCCGCTGCTTTCGCCTCATCGGCGGGCGACGCGACAAGCAGCAGCGAGGATTACGCTAGTGGTGCAACTGCAGGCGACGATGGAGGCGACGCCTACAACTGCAAGATCTGCGGGCAGGACTTGTCGGGGAGGAGCATCGACTTCCGCATCCGGCACGTGAAGCAGTGCGGCCAGCGCTTCGGCGTACGGCCGGGCGACTTGGCGACTGTATCGTCGGCCGAGGCGGACCAGGCGCCCATTCACCTCCTGACCGACGATCAGCAGCAGCAGTTCACACGCGTGGAAGCAGAGAGCGAAGCGGCGTATTCGTCAGTTGAGGCTGTAGGGCAGAGCGGCCAGCGCAACGCGTTCGACATCATGATGACGCGCGCGTCGTCGGCATCGACTGCCGTGGACCTGAGAGGAAGTAAGTGAAGCGGGAGGAAGGAGATACCAGCGTCATATACATAGAGCCGATTCTCACTTCTGAAAAACGTCTGGTATGACCAGGCTCCGCGACCGGGTCCAGCGCGTTCGACGTGATGATGAAGAGCTCGCGGACGGTGGCCGTGATCAGTGCTTCAAAGCGACAACGCGGCGGACAAGGCGGGTGGCGAGGCGGCGGCGGCAACAACCGCAACAACAACTACAATGGACCAGGGCGAAGGCGGACGCCCAGGTGCCCCGAGTTCAAGCGCATCAAGGGCACGTCGCCCCCGTTCATTGTGGACGGGTTCCCGTTCGCGAGCAAGGAGCTCAGCAGCATCTACTTCCTCACGCACTTCCACTCGGACCACTACGGCGGGATCACCAAGGTTGGTTCTGAGCCTCTGCCCCCAAAGATCTGACGTTCCTCTAACGCGATCGCTGACTGTGCGACGTTCAGAGCTTCGACTGTGGGATCATCTACTGCAACGAGGTGACGGGGCGGCTCGTGGTGCAGGAGCTGGGCGTCGCGAGCAAGTTTGTGTACCCGCTGCCGATGGACCGGCCGGTGATCGTGGAGGGCGTCGAAGTGACGCTCATGGACGCTAATCACTGCCCTGGCGCTGCGATTCTGCTTTTCCGGCTCAAGAACGGGCGTGTGTACCTGCACACGGGCGACTTCCGCTTCAACCGCCTCATGCTCGCGTACCCGCCGCTTCGGCCCTTCGTGCCGGCATCCACGGATGACACCGCTTCTTCTACCGCGGTGCGACTTGACGGCGTGTACCTGGACACGACGTACGTCAACCCCAAGTACACGTTCCCGACACAGCAAGCGGTAATCGACCACGTACTCTCGCTCATGAACCGCCACCTGCAGCGGCAGAACGGCGATCAGCCGCCCGAACCGGACCGCAAGACGCTGTTCCTGTTCGGCTCGTACTCGCTGGGCAAGGAGCGGCTGTTCATGGAGGTCGCCGCCAAATTCCAGCGCAAGGTGTGCGTGTCCAAGGCCAAGATGCGCGTCATCTCGACGTTCGGCTGGTCCGAGCGCCAGCTGCGGCTGCTGACGACCGAGGCCGGCGCCACCAAGTGCGTACCAGGTCGGATCGATAGATGGAGGCGACCAAACTAACCCTATTCGTGTCCAGTCTGCATGTTGTACCGATGCAGGACCTGCAGATGGAGCACCTGACGGCGCTGCTGGACAAGCACCGGCTGCGCTTCCACCGCATCGTCGCCTTCCGTCCAACGGGCTGGACGTTCGGGGGCGGAGGCGGTATGTCCACGTGCAAGAGCAACCCGAACGGCCGCATCCGCGTTTACGGCGTGCCGTACAGCGAGCACTCGAGCTTCCTGGAGCTCGCCGACTGCGTGCGCGCGCTCAACCCGCGCGAGGTCATTCCGACAGTGCGTTGATCGGTCGTTTGGCTAGTTGGTTTGAATAGTCTCGACTGATATGTCGCTGTGGCCGCAGGTCAACTGCTCGTCGGAGCAGCAGGTGCGGCGACAGGTCGACGCGCTCAAGCAGGCTGCCTTCCGTAGTCTCTCGAGTCTATTTCAGTCGCAGCCGAAGCCGCAGCAAGAGGCGCCAGCAAGCTAGATCCAGGCTGATCAGTCGGCAAGTGGCTTTCCAAGCGACCCGTCAAGCAGCAAAGTCGCATACCACACACTCCACGGACCCCATGGCGACGGCGTACTACTCACAGTGCTCGTACGACAGCCAGGTGCTGTCGCTCGACTCGTCCGACAGCAGCAACGCTGCCGCCGCCGCCGTTAGCACCGCGAGCCGGCCCACGACCTCCTCCGGTCGCAAGAAGACGTCGAGCGGCAGCTCCTCCAAGGTGAGCGAGTTCCGTCAGTTCCTGGACCGCGACGAGCTGCCGCTCATCATCTCGGCGCCGCGCTTCGACGGCTCGCGGCGAGTGGCCTGGAAGTCCGGCGGCACCGACCCCAGCGACGACCTCGCGCACTGGCTGCCCATCTGCCTGGGCGGCCTCCAGGACGCGACGGAGCCGTACCCGTCGTTCGCGTTCGACGCGAGCATGGCGCTGCTGGAGCGCGCGCTGGCCGAGGCCAAGCAGGTCAAGCCCGCGCTGCCGCCCGTCATGGCGCAGCTCAAGGCCGCGCTGAGCACGCGCGAGGCCGCCATCGTGAACCGCGCGCTGCTTGTGCTGCAGCAGCTGGCCGTGTGCGACGGCATCGGCGCCGCCATGAGCGACTACTACCGCGCGCTGCTGCCGCTCTGCAATATCCTGCAGGACGCCCACCTGGGCACCGGCGACGAGCGCACGCGCGCGCTCGTGGCGGACGCGCTGGAAACGCTGGAGGCCTACGGCCCGCCCGACGCGCACGCCCTCATCCAGCAGTACGTGCCCGCCTACCAGCGGAGCTGCTAGTCGGCGGGGGGGGGGGGGGGGGGGGGGG
>JAASGW010000656.1:0-16800 GCA_023334395.1 Phytopythium sindhum | reverse complement strand
TCGCCTTGACAAACAAAAACTATGGAGCGAATCCTCGTTTTTCGCTGCGTTCATTGGTGCAATTTGCAGCGAATTTAGTGCAATTCTCGGGAAGCTATTGCGAAATCAATTTCGTTCGGATAATTATGGCGCACACTGTACTTTAGCCGCTCACATGTTACAGGGTTACGTTTGGTTATTCCGTCATAACCAGAATAACCCATTCAGCGACTCGGGAATAATCTCAACCAGAGCGACAAGCATGATGGAGCCGCGGCGCAGCACGGGCGTGGCGACGACCAAGCTGCACATCCTGGACCGGCCGCTGAGCCGCGGCAAGACGGAGGTGCGTGCGCTCGTGTGGGTCTCCTTGCGCTCTCTTCAACGCCGCCTCTCCGCCCTTCCACGCCTTCGTATGAACTGAGAGAAGGCCTCACGAATCTTTGGGCTCGGATTCGCAGGTGAGTCTGAGCGCGTTCGCGTTCCTCTTCTCCGAGATGGTGCAGTACTTCCAGGGCCGCGTGCAGAACATCTCGGACCTCGAGAACCGGTGTGTCTATCCGCGTCCGAGCGTCGTGCCTTGACCCGTCGCGCATCTAATGGAGTGCTGCTGCTGCTTGACCGGCTGCTTCAGACTGGACGACGCGGGCTTCGGTGTGGGCGTACGCGTGGGCGAGCTGCTGTGCCACCGCGAGAAGAACGGCCGCCGCGAGACGCGCCTGCTGGGCATGCTACAGGTGAGATGTCGCGCTCGACGGTTCCTACTCTATCCAACCCTCTGACCGCTTCGTTCCATGCAGTTCATCGTGTCGACGTGCTGGAAGGCGCTGTTCGGCAAGGCGGCGGACGCGCTGGAGCGCAGCACGGAGAACGAGGACGAGTATATGATCCACGAGCTGGAGCCGCTCACCAACAAGTTCATCTCGGTGCCACCCGACCTTGGGCAGCTCGACTGCGCCGCGTACCTGGCGGGCATCGTGCGCGGCATCCTCACGAGCGGCGGCTTCCCCGCGCAGGTGACGGCGCACACGGTCGAGGTAGGCGCGGGCCAGCGCGACAAGACCGTCTTCCTGGTCAAGTTCGACGAGAAGGTCATGCGTCGCGAGCGAGCGCTGACCTAATGGATCAGCAAGGAGCGAAGCGACACACACGATGAGGGCGATGTTGATGATGACGACGGAATGAGTATGGCGAACGCGTTAAATAGACAACCGGATGCAACGAGAGAACGCCCGGGCGGCTCCTATTCTCGCGGCAGAAGCTAGTGCGTCATGCGCGCGTCGCCGGCGGTAGACGCGTCGGGCGGCGCCTGACCCCACGTGGCGTAGTCGGCGCGCTCGCTGGCCTTGTACTCGTCCACGAGGCTCTGCACGACCTCGCGCGCGTTGTCAAACTCGTCCAGGTTCTCAGCGAACATGGGCTCCTTCTTGTAGTTGTCAATGAACGCGTTGTGCTTCTTGAGCCGGTCGTACTGCACCAGCAGCTTGTGGAAGAGCTGTTGGAAGTAAGACAATAGAACCCAAATACCAGTCAGTACGAGGATATCAAGACCCATGCAAACAGAGTGATGACCAACTTACGGCACCGATGCTCGTGTGGTTGGCGAGCATGAGCCCGTTAACCTTGTGCGCCGTCTCGACGTATGGCGACTTGCGCGAGAGCGCGACCTGGATGGACGCGGGCCCCCAGGGGATGAAGCGCGCGAGTTTGCGCTCGCGGATGCGCTGCAGTGACTTGTGCACCTGCGTGGGGTCCACGTCGCCCTGGATGATGTTGAGAATCGAGATGTAGCAGCCTGTCTTGGTGGACGTGGACACCATGATGTTCTTGGGCTGCAACAGGCGGCGCATCACGTCCAGCACCGTTGTCTTGCGCACGGCCGACACCTGCGCGTCGATCGTCAGCGGCGTGTAGCCCGTCATGAGGAAGTGGCATCTCGGCGTCGGGATCAGCGACGCCACCAGCCCGATCAGGTCGTTGTTCATGTATCCCGGGTACCGCAGTGTGGTGGTGGATGCCGCCATGACGGTCGACACGAGCGAGTTGAGCTGCGACACGGTCGGGTTCTCCACACGCAGGCGGTCGACGGCGATGCGGTTGAGCGCCGTGTTGTCCAGCACCACGACCGAGTCGGCGTTGAGCACAAGACGCTTGAGCGTCAGCATCGAGTTGTACGGCTGCACGACCACGTCGCTCTGGAAGTCCGACTGGTTCGGGAACACCGAGTACGTCTGGATGAGCTTCTTGGGGAAGTGGTCGTTCAGGTTCTCCAGCAGGTACGAGCCCATGCCCGAGCCCGTGCCGCCGGCGATCGAGTGGCAGAGCACGAAACCCTCGAGCGAGTCCGAGCCGTCCGCCTCGCGGTCGATCATTTCCATGAGCTGGTCGTGGTGCAGCTCACCCTGGTTGTAGCCCGAGGCCCAGTTGTTGCCGGCGCCGCCGCCCTCCTTGGACACGAAGAAGTTCTCCGGGTTGTACAAGTTGCGGAAGCCCGAGTTGGTGATCGAGTTGATGACGCGCGGCTCCAGGTCCATGAGCAGCGCGCGCGGGATGTAGTGCTCGTCGTCCGCCTGGTAGAAGAACACATCCTTGCGGTCGTGGCCCTGCGTCGCGAACTCCTGCACGATGCCGTCCGCCGAGATACCGTGCTCCGCGCACAGCTGCTTCCAGAACTCCATGCCGATTTGGTTGCCGCACTGGCCCACCTGCAACGTGATGATCTCGCGCGGCATGGTGACTGCACTCGGATAATTAGTTTCGCGCGGGTTTTACGAAGGAAGCAGCGCGAACGAACACACGGGGAGAGTATTGGGAGACGCAACAGACGCAGGCTCGTGTACTGAGCGCCGAATCGCAGCAATCGGCTGGGGAATTGGCGCGGCAAACGCGCTCGGAAGGCGGCGGAACGGACTCTGGAGGTGGCGGTGACAGCGTGCAGCTCCCAGCGTTTTGCGCGGATCGCGCGCCAAATACCCAAAGTACTCTCGTAGACATCATACCTAATAATTGTTTGAGCAGCAATATATTGTAAATACATTGTGCTTGGCAGTATTCAATAGTCTCATTCCCTATTTACAGCCTCACTCTTTCGGGAGGGCTTATGTCACTATTTCGAGGATTCTGGTGGTCTTCCCTCAGTCTTTTGAACAGCAGCTGATTATGGCGCTTCCTACGCCATCACCGCCGCCATCTTCACGCCAATACATGCGGGAAGTTCCCGTCAGCACAACAAAAGACGCCAGCCTGAAGCAGTGGTAGAGCTGTCTGGAGGACGAGCATGGCGCCCGCATGACGAGTCGGCGAGTCCGAAGCCAGAAACTCGATCTTGTGCGCCCTGTTGGTTGGCCCGAGCCACGCTCGGGAATGCAGCCACCCGGCACGAATCTGCACTTTTGAGTGCGGAGACCGAGTTGACAGTTTGCTAGTTCCTCCGATCCTTATTCAATTCACCAGCTGCATTCAACTCATTATCGCAGGTTCATGGTAAGACCAGTTTCAGTTCGACAGATATCGTCACAATCAATACCATCTTTGGGAGGTATCAATGTAAAGGGGTGCACAGTCACCGCATCTCGACAACACGAGTTCTAATACACGGTGCGTTTCACATCCACTGCCTCACTACACGGTGCGCTAACGTAGCAGCATAGACTGGAAAAGATCACCAACGAACACTAGGCGGGGCCGACACGGGGCCGACAAGGGCGATCGGCTCGCTCACTCGCGCTCTTCCCCTCCAGGCGGCAGCCCCTCCAGCCCCAGCCCCACCAGAGGCGCAAGCACCTGCTCCTCCTGCTCCAGCATGTCGACGATCAAGGTGGCGGCCAAGAAGGCGCCCACGGCGATCGCCATGATGAACATGGGCGGCCCGTCGACGCTATCGGAGGTGCAGTTCTTCCTCACGAACCTGTTCACGGACCCGGAGATCATCCCGATGGGCAAGATGCAGCACGTGGTGGGGCCCTGGGTGGCCAAGCGCCGTACGCCGCGCATCGCGGAGCAGTACGCGGCCATCGGCGGCGGCTCGCCCATCCTCAAGTGGACCAACATCCAGGGCGAGAGCATGTGCAAGATCCTGGACCAGATCCGCCCCGAGAGCGCGCCGCACAAGCACTACGTGTTCTTTCGCTACGCCAACCCGCTCACGGAGCATTCGCTCAAGCAGATGAAGGAGGACGGCGTCACGCGCGCCATCGCCTTCTCCCAGGTGCGTAACTCGCACGCGTATCCGTCGCTGATCAGCCATGTCTAACGGTGTGGTTGTCATTGCGACCTGCTTGATGCACCAACAGTACCCGCAGTGGTCGTGCACGACGACGGGCTCGAGCATGAACCAGCTGTGGCGCGAGCTCGACCGCCTCGACATGGTGGACGACTTCAAGTGGTCGCTGCTCGACAGGTGAGGCGGCTGATCCACCATTCGACGATTCGGTATGACCACATTGTGAGAGGCTGACGACTTATGCGCTTGACCTGTCAGGTGGAACACGCACCCGGGCTTCATCTCGGCCGTGGCGAACCGCATCAAGCTAGGACTGGAGCAGTTTGCGCCCGAGGACCGCGACAAGGCGATCATTATGTTCTCGGCGCACTCGGTGCCGATGAAGACCGTGTACAAGGGCGACTCGTACACGACCGAGATCGCGTCCACCGTCGAGCATGTCATGAAACAGCTCGGCGTCAAGAACAGCTACATCCTCAGCTGGCAGTCAAAGGGTACGTGCGCTCTCCAGGTGGCTTCCTTCTTGTTGCTCGCATCGTTAGACTCATGTTGTTGTGTCGATGTTGTCATCGAATAGTCGGCTACCTGCCGTGGATGGGCCCGAGCACGAGCGACACGATCAAGGGCTTTGGCCAACAGGGAAAGAAGTGCGTCATACTGGCTCGCATTACGCATTCTTCTTGTCTGGGTTACTGACCTTCAACTGTGTCTGTTCGTCGTTTTCGCCTCTCGTAGGCACGTTCTCGCCGTGCCGATCGCGTTTACGTCGGACCACATCGAGACGCTGTTCGAGATCGACATTGAGTACGCACACGAGGCCGAGCAGGCCGGCATCGCGGTGCGTCATAACGATGCGTCAAGTCCCCCTCGCCATGTTGCCACTGCTTCTAACACTAGTTTGACATGCAACCACAGCACTTCAAACGCTCGCCGTCACTGAACGACGAGCCACTGCTATTCGAGGCCATGGCCGACCTGATCAAGAACCACCTGGACTCGGAGGAGCTGCACTCGCCGCAGTACCCGCTCAACTGCCCTGGCTGCACAAACCCCATGTGCCGGAGCATGCGAAACCCCATCAAGCCCTACACCAAGCTCATCTAAAGCACCGTAGCAAGGCCCTCGGCGCATGAATACACGCAGTGATCGCCTAGTGGTTCGGTGTCTCGCTTTCCGCCGCCCGCTTCCCCATCAACGTGTAAAGAACCCGATCGGATCGATCGCCATTCACACTGAAGCTCTTCGCATGGCTACATTTACTATTGACGCGTCATCATAATGACACGTCCCATACAAACGCCAAGTCACTCTCACTGTCCATTCCCCAAAACACACAACCAGAAAGCAGGCAAAGGCGGCGCCATCCACTCCGCCATGCTGACGACGCGCGAGCGACTGGAGCAACGGCGCGGGCACAACGCGGCGCCGCGGCACGAGTACCTGCAGCAGCTCGTGGACGAGTACCAGCGATCGCCACAGTTGCTGCGCAAGGAGGAGATCGCGGCCAACCTGGCCAACTTTTGCTACGACCCCATCAACTACGGCTCGCTCGCGCGCCTGCGCGTCATGGACCTGTTCCTGGACATCCTGGACGCGGACCAGGAGGAGGAGCAGGCGTGCTGCAACGAGGTGCGGGCCACCCACACCAGGCGATTATCAAGCACAGAAAGCGGCGCGTCGGACAGCGGTAACGATGAGGGCGATCGAATACTCGAGCGCGAGCTGGTGGCGGTGCGGGCAGCGACCTCCTACAAGAAGTACCACCTCGTGGAGTTCGCGCTGGGCGGCATCTCCAACTGCGTGGCCGATCCGACGTTGCAGCGGCAGTTCCTGGACGGCGAGGGGCTCGAGATCGTCATGCCATACATCATGCAGGTCGGCTCCGAACAAGGCGCGCTGGCGTCTCCATCTGCATTCAACGCAGCGCTTTCGGCGCTGACGATCGCCTACTTCCTGCTCGACTCGCCCGCGGCGCCCGCCGTCGCCTCGGGCCCATGCAGCGTGCATCTGGAGACGCTGGAGGGGCACCCGGAGCGGCAGGTCGCCAACCTCGCGGCCGCCGTGGCAATGCGGCGCCAGGAGCTCGCGTCCATGCGCACTTTAGAGCGACACCCGTCTGTTAATAAGTTCGCATAGAGGTCAGTAAGTGAACTGTTAAGTACGCAATGCCCCGATCAACAGTCCCAGAATCAAAGCATAATGGAGGCGGCCGACATGATGGAGGTCGCGCTCGAGATGCTCAAGTACTTCCTCGTGGGCGTCAACGTGCTGCTGTTCGCCATGGCCGCGACGGTGTTCGTGTCCTCTCCCAAGCGCCACGGGGCCGGCTCGCCGTCGGAGGGCACGGGGCAGAGGCCCAAGCGCGCGCTGCTGGTGACGGCGCATCCGGACGACGAGAGCATGTTCTTCCTACCGCTGCTGCGCTCGCTGCAGGAATCCGACGGGCAAGAGAACGGCGTAGAGTGGCAGGTGCACTTGCTGGTCCTATCACGCGGCAACTTCGATGGCCTGGGGGACACGCGCGAGGCCGAGATAAAGGACTGCGCCGCGTTCCTGGGCATCAAGCCCGAGAACCTCAAGGTGCTGGAGGACCCGGAGCTGCAAGACGGCATGCAGAACCGGTGGAGCGCGCAGCATATCGCCAAGCTGGTGCTCGAATACGTCGAGGCGCACAGCATCAACGCGGTACGTTGTGCGTTTTCCATCTCTAACAGGCCAGCGATGGCTAAACTAACACTGTCGATATGAGGCGCTAGGTGTTCACGTTCGACGACTACGGTGTGTCGGGCCACCCGAACCACATCGCCGTCTTCCGCGGCGTCCAAGAGGCGCTCCGAATCCAGCACGAGCAATGCGATGCCGCCGAAGGTGCCACCCAAGACGAGGAAGGCAGCCTGGTCGTGGTGTCTCCGCGGAAGGCGAATCGCGTGCGCGGGTGGGCGCTCGAGAGCACGGGCATCCTGCGCAAGTACATCGGCGTGCTGGACGCGGTGCTGTCGTTCTGGCTGGCCGGGCGGCAGGGCGCGACGCCTAGTGACAGCGCGTTCGTGTTCTGCTGCCGCCCCGCGTGGAACTACTGCGCGATGGCGCTGCACCGCAGCCAGTTCGTCTGGTACCGGCGGCTCTTCGTGGTCTTCTCGCGCTACACGTTCGTCAACACGTTCCAGCCCATCCAAGTGACCGACGACAGCGTCAAGAAGGACAACTGATGAGAGTTTTGAACAACACGTTATTCCGTGCTAGTGTCTTTACCTGGTCATCTTACAAGGATACGTGGTCGCGTCGCGGCTACTCACCCTTCCAACTGCTGGGGAGGTTGCTCCCAAGTGGTGTTTATCGTGTGGGTCTGCGCGTCAGAACCCTCGACGAATGTCAACGGTAGTCTTCAGACGCCGCCGACCTAGCCACATCATGGTGAAATGGACCAAACGTGTGAGCCACACGCACACTGACAGCAGCTATCCAATACATCGTACTGCACTTACTCATTTCCATCGCTGCGCGCCGTCGAATGCTAGGAGAAGCGCGTACTTCGTCAATGGCTGCGCTGTCCGTTAAGGCTCCGGATGAAGGCGATACGAGATGATGCAGCGAGCAGCGACCGTCACGTAGCCGATCGATATCCACGCACACGCTCGACCCGCACACGAGCTCTAGACGAACTTGCTCCCGAGAGATCTCCACGATCTGGCCATGGAATTCCTCCTCACTCAGGTGCGAGGCGAGGATCACCGCGTCATCCACGCGGAATGCGGCGCTTTCTGTCTTGTCGGTTCTCCATTCGACGGTCGTGCACACGAGCTGCCCTGCATCGGCTTGAACCAACACTTTACGCTCTACAAATTAGCCCTCAGACAGAGGAAAGCAATCAATCATCTGCGTCGTCCATACAAAGCCCCCTCGACAAGGCCCCAAGATAAGGTAACGTACCATCAACGGGCTTGCCCCGTTTCTCAGTCGCTCCGAGTGCCTCAGTCACATCCCGCACAATGCGATCAGGCGGAGGCACCGCGAACTTCATGTGGCGGAAGTTGAACGCGCGCTGCACGTCACGCTGCACGCGCTCGAGCTCCTTCTCCAGCGTCTCCGCGTCCACTTGACTCGGCAGCGCTCGGTTCCGCTTCTCCTTGCGCTCTTTCCGCGCGCGCTCCTTCTTCATCCGCTCTACGAACACCGGGCGGTAGGCCAGCGGGTCTGCGTCCTTCCTCTGGGCATTCGCCGTGTCCAGCGCCCGCCGCCGACGCTCCAGTTTCTTCAGCCGCCGCGTCGCCTTGTCCAGCAGCCGCTGGCGGAGCTGGCGCCGCTCGTCGCGGAAGACGTCCTCGGCCGCCTGCAGCTCGAACTCGAGCAAGTCGAGCCCGTTGCGCTTGTTGAGCTGCAGCTGCGCCATGGCGCCCTCCAGCTCGCGCTCGCGCTCCGTCTCGAACGGCAGGCATCGCAGCACGAACTCGTCCAGCGCACCGGCGCGCAGCTGCTCGCGCTGCACCGCCACGCGGTCGATGCTCTCCTGGTAGATCTGCCGCTCCAGCTCCAGCAGCTGCCGCACACCCAGCGCCGCCGCGTCCTCCGCCGCCCGACTCCCATTTCCACTTGCCATTAGTATGGACTCGTCCTTTCCTGGTAAATGGGGAAGTGACGGCTAGTAAAGGTGCGCGAAACGAATGAGCAACTTTATCGTGACTTTAGCATAAATGCGAAATTGTAAAAAAAAATTGAAATGAATTTAGCGAAATTCAGACGGCTTCAACTTGGGCAGCTCCCAATTATCTACAGCTCTTGATCATTCGCCAGTACTACCATTGCTTAATATCTGGTGGCGTTGAGGAGCGCAACGGCGGCCGAAGCGACGGCAGCGGCGAGGCCCACGCGCGTGCTGGCACCGGCGTTGTCGTCGACCGTGTCGCTGGTGGATTCGCTACTGCTCGCAGTATCAGCATCGGCATCCGAGCGACCGGAGGACGAGGGCAGCGGAATGGACTGGGCGCTGCGGAACACGTCCGAGGGATCGTACACGGCCTTGACCTGCTGGAGGCGCGCGTAGTTGTCGGCGCCCCAGTACTTGTCGCCGAAGTCGTCGCCCAGGTCCAGGTCGCAGTAGTTCTGGTAGTTGCCGCCGTCCAGGTGCGCCGCCAGCGCGTCGATGAAGCTGTCGATCCACTGGTACGACGTCGACGTCTCCGGCTCGTCCTTCACCGTTCCGACGCCGACCTGCATCGAGTAGATGGCATCCCGGTGGGCCCACGGCGTCATGTCGTTCTCCTGGTCGGCGAAGACGCCGCCGTACGCCTCGAACTGGATGTAGGCCCACGTGGTGCTGGGGACCGAGTTGGCGTACTCCACCACTGTGTCGATACCCTCATCGGACATGACGGTGACAGCGTAGCCGCCGCGAATGCGCGAGTAGTCCTTGTCGGCGGTTGTGAGGTGCACCGCCACGTCAAACTCGTCCGTGGCATTGCAGTTGCCCTTCCAGATGAACGCCTTGGCGCCAATCGGCGTGCAGTCGTCCAGGCGCGTGTCGGACGTCAGTGCGCCGTCACCCAGGTCAAGCAGCCCGGACGCGTTAAAGATGGCGTCCAGTTCCTTCTTGGAGCCGAGAAACTGGCCCGTGAGCGTCGCGCCTGAGCCCTGCACGTTGAGCTGGGTCGTGATGCGCTCGTCCGCAGTCGGGAAGTAGTCCATCCACGTACGCAAGACGTCGGCATTGTAGTCGGGGGCGAACTGTAGGTTGAAAATAGAGACCTCCGGAATCTTGTACACCTTGATGGTGAAGAGCGTGACGATGCCGAATGACCCAGCTCCGCCGCCGCGAAGCGCCCAGAACAAATCCGAGTTCTCGTTCTCGTTCGCCGTGACAACAGTGCCGTTGTACAGAACGATGCGCATCTCCGTCGTCAGGTCAGCAGCAAGACCGTACTTGCGTGAGGAGACGCCGTAGCCCCCACCAGAGATGTGGCCACCTATGCCGACCGTCGGGCATGTACCGGCGTTGAAGCTGTAGCCACCCTGGTTATCCAGCTCCAGGTAGACGCGACCAAGCCGCGCGCCGGCCTCGACGGTTGCGATCGCCGAGCCCTCATCCTCGTCCTCCTCAATCACCTTCACCTCCGTCATCTCCGCCATGTCAATCACCAGCGACCCGTCCATCGAGCTCAGGACCTCGTACGAGTGGCCGCCACTCCGCGGCACCGGCGCGAGGTCGCTAGCTACCGCGCACGTGACGGCGCGCACGATCTCGTCCTCGGACGTGGCGAAGAAGACGCCCGCCGGCTTGCGGTCGATGCGCGCCTTCGGGCCGGTGGCGTAGTCGGCGTAGTGGCTCGACGAGTTGACGAAGAAGTTGCTGTCCGCGTCCAGCTCGACCGTTACCGCCGCCGCCGTGGAGGCCGCCTCATCGCCAGCCATGCAGTCCTCGAACTGCTGCAGCTTGTTCGCGGCGGCGGCGGCGCGCGCCGCCGCCGCCGCGAACACCACCGAAAGCACCGCCAAAAGCACCGCCAACCGTCGAAGCATCGCTGTTAGTCACCTGGAAGACCGTCGGGGGCGGGGAGGACGCGTCGACCGCTTGGTGAATTCAGAAATGACACATCAGTCACGGCGGGTGGCGAGCGGTCACCATTTAAAGAGACAAACCATCCCCAGCCTATGGTTCCTTGGAACCATCGCCCCAGGTGGCTCTGGGGCATACTCATACTGTCTATTCGCCCCCTACTATTTCAAGGACTTTTTAAGGCAGACTAGTATTTCCCCGGAGGGATGAGCGGCAAGGATCCCTCGCATTACACTTTAGAGGGGTTTTGCACTTGTATGTTTTGAGACATCAGGTGCCTCTCCAACCGTTGAGGTGTTACAAATCGGAGTTAAATTCACAACTTTCTGGCCTCCCGGTTTCGAACCCCAGTGACGAGCAAATGTACTGAATTAAGTGAAATAAACGGTGGTCACCCACCCAACCACTACTTACGAAGGTGCAGTTTTACTTTGCCCAGCACGCCCACCCTTATGCCACTAGAGCACCGAGGTCGGTGCAGTCACCATTTAGCCGCTAGAGGTGTAGAGTCAAGTGAGTTTTTTAATCGAACGCCCAATTTAGTCGAATGAGGTGACCTGACAGTAGAGGATCAAATGAGTTATGTGCCTTCTGTCCAGCTTATAAAGAGTCATTTTTGTCTATTTACACGTAAATAGGTCACATAAGCGACGATCATTTCTGGATGAGGGGATTAATTTTGGGCCGTAGACATGGGATAGGCGAACCCAACGTTCAACCTAGTGTCCAGTGTTGATGGGTACACAATCATAGTGAAACGAAGGCAATCATCCATGTGGGTGTTGGTGGACTTGAGATATCAGTCTGCTGGTGGATTTCGGCATCTTGACCTGTTTCACTTGAGTTGAGTATGATGGCGCAAGCTGCTGCCATTGTACCCGCCATCTACTCAACGTGATATACAAGTACGTTGCGCCGTGGCGTGCGAGGCTGACGCAGTGTTGGGCCAATCCATTGAGCGATCAACAAGCGCGCGACGATTTCTTTGCCATGGTTCAGTTCGAGAAGCAATGCTCTTGTCGCGACGGGTTGAGTCGCAATCTGCCTGATATGTGATACCAAGGGTGGGCGAGTCGTCGTTCTGGCGCAGGATTCCGAGTCAAGCAGGCAGCACCCTGGTTTAATTGTGCGTCTCGTGTTCGCACAAGTGCCCGCACTAAGCTAGAGGCTCGACACAAGAACGTTACTTGGGCGATCGACTTGTGTACACGCGCGAGCCATTCCGCTCCAAGCATAGCGTGCCACGCAACAACCAGGTCGGAAGGGCCCCATCGGCACCACTGTACACTCGTTCTGAGGATTGAGCACGCCATTGCTTCCATATCCAAGCAGGACGGACGCGACGAAGGCGCTACATTGCAGGCGCCGCGCCTGTCGCCGGCTGTAACCCAGTGAGGCGTGGCGTGCAACGCGCCCCCGCAATGGAGAGAACAGCGTTACGCCGCTCGATCGCCGGGGTGGCGAGTCGGCGGAACGACCAACGTACACTCGTAGAACTAGCGGTATTGCGTCGAGGCTTAACACGTATGGCAATGGAAACACTAGTCCGTCACGTGAAGCAAGGGCACGCCCGCTTCTTCCACTGATCCGTACACGACCACAATCAGGGAAAAGTTCCGCCCACGAGAACGAATCACTTGTGCTACAACAGCATGCGCAAAGGACCCGCGCAGCTTCCACGCGCTGGCCCGAGAGTGGAAGGGCAGACACTGCGCCGGCCGCGCGAAAGCCCCGCGATCCGATCCAATCCAATCCGTCAACCCGCAAACGGCTCCAATACTCCTCTACGCGCACGAGCACCAGACCACCAAGTTCCATCCAGTGCGCCAGGTTCATCCGAGAGCATGCACATCATGCATATCATGTTCACACACTCGGGCGGAATTAATGCTCGCGTCTCATGTATCAGGCAGCGTCAAATCTTAGTTTGTCCAGCGCTTGAAGTTGCTGCGCGGGGCAACATCTGGTGCACTGAAACCCTCTCTGGCAGACGAGGCAGCCCGGTGCGTGCGCGCGGAGACAGGCCTGTCCCGCGTTTCTCTTGGGTTGAGTATGCCTTCCGTCGGTTGAAGCGCAGGCCGAAAGGTCGCGCGCGGCGGTTTCAACGCCACGAGTCGGAATCCACTGGACGCGCTGGTTGCTGTTGAGTTGATCGGCTCCGGTGCGTGGAAGGAACCAGGCGAAAGCGTCGAAGGACGCGGCTGCATGACCAGAAGGAATGCTACGCGGCGAGCCAAAGATCAAGCGCATGGAGGCGCAAAACTTCCATATCCGCCGTCAGCGGAGACCGCCCCACTCTCTGCTGCCCTCTGATACCCAACAAATCCCTTCATTGCGCCCCTCTCGCTCCGCGCGTCCGTTGGTTTCAGTGTGCGCCGTTTCTGTCCACGCGCCATCGAAATCGAGCATATCGCAGGGATAAGACGCAAAAGGGCATGAAACTCACGGTACTGCTACCCATCGGTGCTTATTCCTCCGTTAAGAAAGTGCGACACATTTCCCAACTAGAAGACCGAGCGACAAGTCGACGGACGGACTGGCGGAGTGATGAACGGGGGCGAGGCGCACCTGCTGAGCGCGAGCGTCGTGTCCTCCGTGGCGCTGCGGCCGTCGACGGTGTACGTGCTGCGCGTGGAGCGGCGGGCGCGCGGCGTGTGGAACGTGCGGCGGTGCTTCGCCGAGTTCTGTGAGCTGCGCGACAAGCTGCTGGCGACCGCGACTGCCTTCAGGCCCGCGGATGGCGGCGGATCGAGTCGTAGCAGCAGCCGAAGAGGCAGCGGAGACGCGGAGGAGCAGTGCAGCCCCACGAGTGGCGGCAGCGCCAAGTCGTCACCGGCGCGAGCGACTGACAGTCCGACGCAGCAACAGGCTCAACGAGGCAGTGAAAGCGCTGACAAGTTCGCGTTCTTGCTGGAAGAGTTCCCGACGCGGCGGCGGTTCTGGTCGCGCTCGATCGTGCGGCGGCGCGCGACGGCGCTGAATGCGTTCCTGCAGCAGGCGCTCGAGTTCGCGCGCGAGGCCCGCGCGAGTCAGCAGATCGCCGTCTACTTCAGCGTGGCGACCCACTTGGAGGCGTTTTTACAGTGCGCGAAGCACGCGGACGACGCGTCCCTTTGCGGCAGTATGGCGTGGGGAGGAACGGTGTCGTCGTCTTCGGCGATGCGGCCGCGCCCGACGTTTGACCAGTTTCCAGTGGCATCCGCACAGCAATCGAGTTCATCCAGCGAGTGCAAGACGGGCAGATGGAGGTGCGCGGCGGATCGCTGGCGCAGCGCTCACGATAGTGACAGCGATAGTGATCGTGGCTGCGACAGCGAGTCCGAGCGCTCTCCCGATCATCACAGCAGTGCATTGTATGCGCTCCAACACGAGAGCTCGCCTGCCGACAACGACAGGGACATGGACGAAGAACTTCTCATCGTCGGGATGGAACATACTGGCACCTCCCGAAAGTTTTGTCCGCGTCCGCGCGTCTTCCACCAGTTCGAGAACTACGACGACGAAGCTGAGGGTGACGACGAGCGAGACGACCGCAACGGCGACGAGAGTGACATGGCGTCCGAGGATGACGAGCTAGAAGCGACTCACTTCCGAAAGGCCGCAAGCACCGTGCTGCCTCGAGAGACACGCGAGATGCGGCTGTACTACACAGGCAGCCACTACGCACCACTCCAGAAGGGACAAGAGGAGGGTATCTCGGCGTCGGTGGCATGGGCAGCGCGGGTTGAGATCGCGGGCATCCGGGCGGTGGCGAGCAAGCAAGACGCGCCGCTGCGGACACCAGTACCCATCTATTCCCGCATATCGCGGAGACGAAGCCGGAAGTCGGTCGTCTCGGCTGCAGATCGCGAAAGCCGCATCAGTCCGACGAAAGAGGTAGTCCTCAAGAACGACAAAGCAAAGCGGCTCCACCGCCCTCACCTCTCGTTCGGCCGCGCCATTCGCGCCGAACGCCGTCCCGAGTACGCCTAGCCGGCCAGGCAAGATAGGAAAAACATGTACTTTAGCGTGTGCAGTAGCAGCAAGCGTGTAAATCCATGTTGATGCCGCAGCAGATTCGAGTTCTCTCGGTAGACATAGGCTTCTGATAGAAACTAGCGTGTCACGTCGGAGCTGGCGTTGGAATATCGACCAGCGACATGGCAGTCAGAGAAAAAGCGTCGCGTCGCTCTCAGTGTCCCCATTCTCATTCGCCGCCCCTCATATTTCCCAAAAGCGTCGACCCAGAGCAGCATGGGCGTGGACGACATCAAGCGCGCGATCGAGCAGCTGGACTTGCACGCCGTCGGCCGAGCGCTGAACGACCAATGCACCGATGCAGGGAAGGCGCAACATACTGCTCCCTCCACTGCCAAGCAGACAATGGACACGGCGAGCGACTGGCGGATGGGTGTCCCAGTGTGCGAGGCATCACTTGATGACTGGAAGCACTACGTCGCGGCGGCTCAGGCGCTGAACCAGTCGTCCGTGCTCCGATCCCGGGCCATGGAGTGGCGGGACGGCACGATTTACGTCGTTGAGCTCCCTGGTGAGCCCCACGACGCGCTAGTAGCCGCTATCGAGGACGCGATCTTCGCAGCGACCGGTACCGGCGACCAGCACCTGATCTCGCCGTCGAGCTCGTTCGTGCTGAATGAACGTGGCGCTCCTCTACAAGCCGACGCAGGTTTTGGGCCTCACGCGCAAGTTCTGGGCGCAGCGCCGCCGCTGCCGCTCAAGTGGGAGGAGTATCGCACGCTCAAGGTTGAGGTAGGCGTGAACCGCGACTGGCCGCAGCTGGATCGCCGGGCTGAGCAGTGGCGGTGCATCCCAGGTGTTCACTACATCCTGTGCGTGCGCGTGACCCGCGATCTGGAGACGCGTCAGTTTCGGTTGGACGAGGTCGTTGACGGCGAGTTGAAGACGCCACGCATGCCAGTCACCGAGATTACGAGCACCACGACCGTGCATTTTGACTCGCGACGACTGCTGGGCCTTGCCCCGCATGCGCTCGTACCCACCGGGTTCACCCAGCCTTCGCTGTCGATTGACATGTTGAAGGTGGTGGAGCAGGCGTTTGAGGGCTGCAGCAAGTGAGAGCGATGATTCTCGCCCACGGAGGTCGAAGCATTGCAGCACGAGCACTTATGTTCGTGGTGATGCCTGTTTTGGGCTGATAATTTTGCTCAACACGAATCTTTACCTTGTGTCGTCACTTGCCTGTTCTCGGTGTTGAAGGGCTTGTGTGGGGTGTGATGAACGCGTTCAGTTGAGCCGGTTGCTCCATGAATCAATCGAAATACCTGAACGGACCATTGACTTTTACCACTGCGGTTGACTGTGAAAAGCACCCTTCAGGTCGCATTGTGTCCTATCTCCATACTCCAACTCTAGCATCCCGATCCGCTGCAGCACTTCTGACACAGTATAAAACGAGACGTCTGCCCCTGGGCAGCTAGTGATAGAGTACGACATTTTGATCTGATTGCGCGGCGCCCTAAACAGTTCGCGCTCTAGTTTTCGTTCCCTCTACCTGGTATTGTAAGGAAAATGATGAAGTTATCAATACGGAGCGGCGCTACAGACTCCTCTGGGGTGGTGTGCGCGCGTCGTGTGAGCATCTACTCCGACTTCGGTATCCTTTGGCCTGTTGTTGACAGCGTAAATGGCTTGGAAACCCACATTGGCCTAGGCAACGGTATGAGTCACCCGAAAAGGCAACAAAACATTCACTCTTGGTCTCCCCAAGCATTTGCCCCAGCCCCACTCCTGATGTCCACACCTAAACTGTCACATAAAGGTTAAAAGACGGACAAATTTACCATTTCAAATCGGACACACACCAACCAACTTGGTCAGCCTTGCATTCCTCTGTCCGAACAAAAAAGGCTTGTGAGCAAAAAATAGCGTTCAGTAAGCTTAGAGTGCGCAGTTCCAAATGGACAAAGCTGTCGAATGTTGCATAAAGTGCGTACGGGAAGCATGGATTAATACATATAAGGGCACTTACATATTGACAAATTAAGACCGTACTTTTACAGGATCATTTCTATAGTACAGTCATTTCTAC
>JAASGW010000655.1:0-16814 GCA_023334395.1 Phytopythium sindhum | reverse complement strand
TGTCGGGCTCTTGTCGGACGAGACAGCATCCGGAGCGCCCAATTGGACGCGACGAGAGATCAGAATGGTGGGTGGACGGCCTGGCAGGCGCGGTTTGGAGAGCGGCGACAGGGGCGGTAAAGGTACAGCAAAAGATGCATTAGTACACTTGCTCACAGGCGAGAAGTATAGATTTCTTTGCTGCCTTTTTAAATTTATTACAAGCAGTGAACAGAATCCATAACTTCTCTGTGCTGGCGCGGCTTCGTTTTGATTTGGCGTTCGCTCTGTTGCCGTCATGGTTGAAGACATGAAGGTTTGATGTGACTGACTGGTTTGACCTTCTAATGTCTTAACCGTGAGAACTCCTACTCTAAAGTTTACAACTTAACGGATAAATTTAGGCTACAACCACAGTAAAATTACCTCTTCTAGTTTGTAAAACTTACTTACCCGTAAAAGTCACGTTGGTTGGCTAAAATTTACAGTGTAAATATTAAATTTATACTTCCTCCGTCCCTCTTTAATGGGTATACAAACCTCGACAGCGTTGAGAAACGAAAAAATAAAGGTTTGGTCGTCAAGAATGCGCACACAGAGGTAGAAGAACTGGTCCGTTCACAAATTGCACTGGAGTTGCGGACTACAGAGCGTTTTTAAGATTAATTGACCGTAATCGCATCATTCTAATGGTCAAAATTGTTGAGCGCCGGTTTGGGTCATTAAGAAATGGTCAAAAAAATCTGAGGGCATCTGAGGAAAGAAGACAAAATAATCTAAACTGACGTGCTACCAAACACAAAAATTACCGGGTTGTTTAATTGGAAGAAATAAAATTTGTTTAGACGGGTTTCGCACGATGATTGGATAAAAATGAGACAAAATCGACCCAATCCAAGAAACTAATCTAGTATGACCCAAATTAGAAAACCTATCTACCTAAAACAAAATGGTAGCTGAAACGACGAGTTGAAGTTATGGAATGGCTGCGTACAGCGCCGGATGGGCCTCCCAGCCTTTCTTGTAGGCAGCCTCGCTACAATCTAAGTTGCTAAACGTCTCGCCCTTCCTGCGTTGCTGCTCTTTGCCAATGTGTGGCACGCTGAAGTTGTTGCCGCCGCCGTCCTCCAAGCATTTCTCCATGGCGGTCATCAGCGAGACGAACGTGTTGTCGAGGGTGTCGCGGCTGAGTTCCTTGAACGAGGCTTTCACCTCGGCGACCAAGCTGTCGATCGTGTCCATTTTCTTCTTCTGTTGTAGGCCTTGAATCGCGGCGAAAAAGCCCAGATCCAAGACGTTCATGTCGGGGCTGTTGGGAGGCTGCGCGACCAGCTGGATGTTCCAGTCCCCTCTTTCCCCGCCTTCGCTACGACTGGATCGTCGATCAAACAGTGAGGGGACGCGTTATCTTGCTGGATATATTCGGTTTTGTGCCCTGAAAATAACAAAATTGCCGGTTAGTGACGTAAAAAATGGTAAAACCCCCCAGTGAAAGCAGAGCATTTACCTGTCCAGTCTCTCTTGATTGCAGGTATGACGCGCTCGACCAGCATCTTGCGACTCCTTTCACGGTTGACAGACACCACCGTCGTGATGAGCGTCCCCTTGGGGCGGTTGGTCGAGTTGCGTTGCGCTGGTCACGTTTCGGTCTACGGCCACACGCCCACACGACCGTCGAACCACTTGTTGAGGCGCGAATTCCACCTTGGGCGGGCGACCACCACCGTGAACATGACCTTGGTAATGAACCGCTTGGTCTTGGTTGCGCAGTAAGGAGCCGTTTCGTTCTTGGTAAGATAGAATGTCTTGCGATCCGTGTCCATAAAGAACAATTTTTCATCTATATGCACAAAGTCATAGAAGTGGTGAGAACGGAGCGGTCGCTCTAAACATATACACAGATCGTTAGAATAACAGCATCCAGCGACTCCTTAGGATCCATACAGTACCGTACCGGGACCGACGAATCGGAGAACAAAAGCGACTCGGCGCGACGTGTTCCGCGTAGTCAGGCGAGGCTTGAGTCGATTGTTGTTGCGCTCGATCTCGTTGTTCTTCACCATGCGGCCGACGGTCGTTTTCGGGACGCCGATGCTCTCCGTGGTGGATCGAATGGTCTGCCGCTCACGTACTGGTACGCTCTCCATCGCTTTTCTATCGACTCTATCGAGTGCTTCCTCTTTCGCCCTACCCTTCCTTTTTTCTTCCCTTCCAAGTCTGAGCGATTGTTCCAAATCCTACTTACAGTATTACGGTAAAGGCTGAAGTGCGCCTCGGCTTGTGCGATGCTGCCGCGAGCCAGCTTCCCCTTTATAGCGCGCTCATAGAGGAAGCTGGCGACCTGCTCCCGCTCCTCTCGCGTCGTGTCAGGCACGCCCATGCTTTCTTGTCTTTTCTCACACGCTGCTGGCCCCCGGCGCTCTTTCCAAAATTGTGGCGCCTCCTACCCAACCGTGCAACGCTCGCTCATTGGCTGTTTCTAAAGTATTTATAGCAAATGATATGTTAGCATCAGGTTCATTTTAACCAATAATCGTAATGCACTTATTTTTTTAGGGACAGCCAAAAGCAAGTTTGCACTCATAAAAGAGGGACGGAGGAAGTACTGTACAGTAATATTTGTACCGTAAATTACCGATTTTTATATTACCTTCTGTCGTGATGTATTTTACGGACTCACTCCATGAAAATATGGAGGGTCTGACTTCAACTGATTTACCACTTCCGTCCTAAAATTAGCACTCCTCCATGCATCCTGACGGAGCAACGACTTATCCTTACAATAGCGCGAGATGGCTGCATCGCTTCATGCTTAGCGCATTGATTAGGATGCTGCTCAGATACGCGCCAGCCCGAAGCCCTGGCCGTGGAATCTGCTCCGCGGTCACAGAAGACGGCGCGGAGCATGCATCTGTCCGGCCCACAGTTTACAGTCCACGTCCGCGCGCTCCACGCGCTTGACCTGGATACAAGCAAACTCGGTTGCGGGTATCCCATCGTCCGTGTCTCCGTCAATAATGGGGCACCGCAGACTTGCATGGCAGCCCAGCACGCCAAGAACCACTCGATATGGAGACGGCACGCTCTGAGTTTCAAGCTCGAGGTGACCGAGTGGTTCTCAATCCAGGTGGAGGTCCTTCGTGGCGGCCCCGGAACGCTTTTTACAGCACGAGACAGCAAGTCCGCGGTTCCTGTGGAGCTGGGCAGCCTCGGCGAGTTGCGCCTGCCAGTCAAGCCTGATGACTACGAGCTGACCCAATTCTTCCAAATCTTTCGCCGGATCCGCACAGCAAGTGCCGCCACTCGAAACTCGGCGTCGTACACTCTTGTTCCTGCTGGACGCATCAAGCTGCGCATCAAGTACGAGGTCGCGAAGTACGTGGACCCGCCACCAAACGCGGTAGCCAAACCATCGGCCGCTCCTGCTATCGTTGGCAATCCTCCAACTCGCTCATTCTTCGGAAACCCAGCGAGTTTCCTTGAGAACTTGCAGCTCCAGCGCAAGAAACTCAAGGCGACGATCGTCCCTGTTACTCCGACCGAGTCGGACGCAGCTGGAAGCGACAGTGTGGACAACAACGACAACAATTACGCGGATTCGGCTTTCTTTGATCAAGAGACCGCTTTGCTACCGAGGAAACACGTTGTGAGAGCGGATGAGGTGCAGTACGTCGACGAGAGAACCATCGGAGAGGGTGCGCATTCTTGTGTACGTCATGGTATTTTAACTCCTGCGAATGCCTCGCGAGGAGGTGATGGCCACGTCGCAGTGAAGGAATTCCGGTACATGAATGCTGACAAACCGCCCCGAAAGGTGGTCGAAGCGTTCCTCCACGAGTACCGCATCCTCACTTTGCTCCCACAGGGGATTGAAAACGTGACGGCATTCAAAGGTGTTGTGCTGCAGCCCAAGTTGACAATCCTGATGGAGTTCTGTACTCACGGGAGGTGAGATTGACGTGAAGGCTCCTTCTGAATTGATATCTGACGCTCTAACTCTTATGACACCGAGCAACTCTACCAGCATTGCGCAGTTAATTAGCGACGCTGAACGCTGGGGGCAAGTCTCGTTCGTGGAGGTATGTACTTTCGATACCTCGTGGCCCTCGCTTGGCCTTACAAACTGCTTCGCTGCCTCATACTCGTTCAGAGATTTGCAATTGTGCTGCAACTTGCAAAGGGGATTGCGTGCCTGCACAAGCACAACATCGTGCATCGAGACATCAAACCGTACAACATTCTGCTGATGTCAAACGCACAGAGTGGCGGACAGCTCGTCGCAAAGGTAGGAGACCATAGCATATCGCTTCCTTTCGAATTCACCTACAGCAATCATCGCGCGCTCAATACCGCTGGCTACTGCCTACACGCGGGTACCAACAGATCGGAGATCTCGGTAGCGCAGTCGTCCACCTTCCGGGGACGCCACCTTTGACGGAGGAAGCGGGGTCATCGGGGTATACTGCTCCTGAGATTTTCGATGGCCGTGGCTACGACCTCAAGGCGGACGTATGGAGCTTTGCCATTGTCTTGTGGGAGGTCTTCGCTCCTTCACCGCGGCCAGATAATCCGTTTGTGGGCTTGGACAGTGACGAGTTTGTGCGGCGCGCAAGCAAGGGAATTCGGCCAGACATTGCAAGTCTAGTACAGCATGACCCGTTGCAAAGGATTGAATTAGCGATCCGGCGTGTAATTGAGGCGTGCTGGGCGTTCAACCCGGCCGACAGACCGACAATGGATGAGACCGTGCGAGCGCTGGAGCAGATCAACAAGGAATTCAAGTTTTACTAGCTAGCAGCACTGGATAACAATGCAAAGGTTTAGAACTCAACATTGCGTGGACAACTTCTCTTTTCAGCGATGCGAAACATTAAGTGCCGCTCTATCCAAAATACAAAAGGCAGAAGTCCCGAACTCTTCGCGCATCGTCCATTATCGTCGAGCTTCTAAGATCGATCCGATCAGTTCTTGTCCGAAGCGTTCTCTTCCTCTTGCTCGTCGTCGTCTGCATCGACGCCGCCGTTTTCCAGGAACTCGCGCACCTTTTGCTCAATGCTGAGTGTGTGCATGAGGATACGCTGCACAATGAGTGCCGAGTCGGCGTCCAAGCCCTTCGTGAGCGCCGCGAGGTCGCGCTCACCCTTCCAGATGCGCTGGGTACTCTCTTTGATGTTGAACCCGCGCTCGTCGATCTCGTCGAGACCCTTGCCCTTCTCGTAGTACACACGCAGCTCGCCGTACTCCTTCTCGTCCATGAGCGGCACCGCGGCAATGATCTCGAACACCTGATAACAGCCAGCCAGCCACAAGTAATCGCAATGAGTCGAGTGCTTTCAACATAAACTCCCAGCCCATGCGGGATCGACATCTCCACTTACATCGTTGAGCTCGTTGAGCACGCGCTCGATCGAGTTGTCCTCGGGCGCGGCGCGGTCGACCGGCTGGTACGCGGGAGCGGCCATGCGCGCGGCCTCCTCGGCCTTGGCGGCGACTTCGGCAGCCTTGCGCTGCTTCTCGCGCTCCTCCTCCTCGCGGTCGAACTCCAAGTTTGAGTTCTTGACGTGCTCCTTGCCGACGCCCTTGCCCCAGCTACCCTCTCCCCACTGGAACACCGCAGGGAGTCCACAGTCGGCGAAGAACCGGCCGAGCGCCTCCTCTACCAGCGTGTTGCACGCGCCGCCCGTGGTGCGCAGGCGCAGATCGACCTCCTTGAACTGCCCCTCGATAGGCGTCTTGAGGAAAAAGGGCAACACGAGCGTCTTGGCCGGCGGGAATTGGTTGTGCTTCTCGATCGAATCCAGGATGCCCATGAGCTCCTTGTACGACTCCTCGTTCGCTTGCTGCTGCGCCGGGTACTGCCCGAACAGGTCCGGGTGCGTGCGCATGTACAGCTTGCGCAGCGTGTCCTTGAGCAGTGGGACCTTCTCCGCGCTGTTCTTCATCTTGCGCAGGTTCTTGCGGCGCTGCGCTCGCTCGCTCACCTTGGTGCGTACCGCCAGCGGCTGGCTGGCGCCGCCTGGCACCAGGAACGGAGCCACGCCCAAGACCATAGGAGCAGCGGAGGCGAAGGTAGGGGCAGCGGTCGAAGCCGCAGCGGCGGCGGCGCGCGAGCGGCAACGGAGCAGGAGCCGCGACGCCATGGAGCTATTGGTCGAGTGACGCTCGGGAAATGGTCGGTGGGTGAGCGGCGCCAGTGGACCAGCGGAAGGCGTCACAGTTTCAGAAGAGTGATTGGACATTGTATCAGTAGTGGCTATACACTTTTGGCAGTTGTTCATAATTTTTTGACCATTATCAGATGTCGACCTCCAAGCACCTGCCTGCCTACTCACTGCTCAGCCAGGAGGGTCACGATGAGCTTGCGCAGCGCGTTGAGCTCCTTTTGCTCCACGAGGTCGAACGTCTTGACGAACAGCACGAACCGCTTGAAGCAGAAGTGTAGATGGGACTCGGCGTGTAGCGCTACGTAGTTCTGCAGGTGGCTGTGGTACATGTGTGCGTACACACGGAAGAGCCGCTTGAGGATCGTGCGTACAGCCGAGAGCAGTTTGCCGTCGGTTCCTCCCGCGGTGCAGCTGAACGGAGGACCACCAGTGCCCGAAGGAAAAAATTGCGGGTCGTCCAGCTGGCTCTCGACCCATTTGAGGAGTCGGTCGACGTACTCTGGCGCTGGTAGCGTCACGGGCGTCACCTGCTGCACTCCGTCGGCCCAAAGGTACGTGTAGCACGGGCCGGCCGACATTTGCGGGCATGAATCCGAAGTGCAGAACTCCGAGATGGTACCGTACAGCAGGCTGATCTCGTTGAAGAAGTCAATGACGTGCACCGCGACCCACTCCTCGAGTTGGTATCCGTCCGGCAGCTTAATGCACTCGGCGAGGTCCATCCCAGTCGCCATCGAGTCCTTGATGTGCCGGTGGAGGTTCCACGTGCGCGTGCCGCAGGTGTGCTTCTTTGGCGGGCATATGCTGTGTTTCTCGCTCAGGATGTGCTTGGGCATGATTCGGAGGACCTTCGAGTTCAAAGGCTGACACTCCTTCGAAACACCAGGCTCACACGATTGCGCGGAGGAAGGTAACGGATGGACACGCTTGCCCGCACCATTGTTGACGTCCTTACGTGCGTCATGCGCAGGGCTTGTCTCGGATTTCTTCTCCGCGACAGCGTTTCGACTTCTCGCCAGCTGAGCGCTGAGCGCTTCAGCCCGCGCCTTTGTCACTTGCGAAAACAAGACCTGCGCCCGTGTCAAGAGCTAGTGCATTGCAGCATTTGCGTTAATTACACACCGCACCACTAGCTATCGTCACGACAGCAAAACGTACCGATTCGACCGATTCGCCAACAATCTCGCCAATGTTCTTGGCCAGTAGAAACGCGATGTCGATCCTCAGATCAGCGTCGATTTCTTCGAAGCGCTGCACAGCAGCGTCCAGCTTAGCTTGGTTCTGAGAGTTAGAACACCCACGGTTTGTAATTGGTGAGCTGTTACTTCTTGAAACGCGTATTCGATGCAGCGGAGAGCCCATACAAAAGAACACACACTTACTCGACGCTCGCGCGCTCGGTCGACCCGGCGACTCGCTCTGATTTCGCTCATTTTCTGCTCGTAGCGACTCACCACGCTCTCAGCGCTGTGACGGTGACCACAACGAACCTGTTGTTCACATGCAGAGTCAGCATTCGTGAGGACACCATGTTATCACCGAGTAGATTTAGTATAGTCCGTGACCTTACCTTCAGCGGCGGGATGGTCGCCCGAACGGTCTGCAGAGGGGCGATACAGGTCGAACGAAAGTCGCAGATGGCTTGCAGCACCGCGGCTTCATCTTTGTTTTCATCGGCGCCGGCCTTTGGTGAGAGCAACACGTTAGGTCCAACGCATCGACCCAATGCACGACAGAAATGACCACTCGCCTGTTGAGTATCATTTGTCTCGTAAAAGAGTCGTGCGCACGAAGACATCTCCTTGCTTGATTCCATGGCCTCTGCATCGGTGGCAGCCGCGCGGAAATGATAAGAACCCAACCACACAGTGACACTCTTGCTGGTCGCATACCTGTAATTGCCTGGCACTGCCGAGACAGCACGTTGATTACATCACGAATGCGACCTGAATTGGATATGACGAGAGCGTAAGAAGAATGCACTGAGTAGCTGAGCTTGCTTGTCACATCACACCTTCAAACACGTCCAGTTGCGTCTCCAGATCGCCAAAACTGGTGACCGCCGCACTGTCAATGACGGGTGAAGATGCCACTACGGGAGTCGGAACAGAATCCGACGCGGTACTGCCGCTTCCACCGCTTCCCGCGACGGACGCGTTGTTCTCCTCAAGGCCCACGTGGAAGAACTTCCGGAGCATCACGTCCATGGCGTCGGCGCAGCGACTCCCGAACGAGCCGCTTTCTTCTCAATGCGAGCTCACAACAGTCGTGAGCGGGTGGTCAGAACACGCGGCCAAACATAGCGCAGCGACTCGAAATGACTGAAGTGGTCTCCATAGGATCTAGCGAAACGACGTCACAGACAACTTCAACTTCGCATTGAAACCACGTGCCGGTTCCTGTAATTTATTGCTTCTATTGAGTACATAGTTGCTATTACTTCAACGTAAAAGTAAACAGCAATTCGACTGTGTGTTTGTATGTTTGTCAATGTGTACCACACCACATTCATGTGTTGCTGGGTCCCACACAGCGTAAACGAAGCAATCAAGGGAGTGAGCTGCACGCCAAGGTCTCTCCCTCTCAAGATGCTGCCGCTCTCCACCGCCGCACCCGCCGCGAACGCGGGCAGGCGCCTGCCGCTGCTTGCTGTCCTCGCGCTCGTCGCCTTGTGCGGGGTCTACACCCTGCGCTTCCTGTACAGCAAGTGCGACACTCGCGAGCAGATGGCTGTGATGCTGACCAAGACGACCCAGATTTTCAAGCGGCACGACATCGAGTACTGGCTGGACAAGGGCACGCTGCTGGGCATCCACCGAGACGACGGGCTGATCCCGTGGGAGTACGACGTGGACATCGGTGTCATGAACGCGACGTGCGACCAGATCTCGGCGCTCAAGAGCGAGTTCGAGGCCGTCGGGCTCGTCGCCTACGACCGCCAAGATTACATCCCGCACAAGGTCAAGCTCACGTACGACACGGAGAACCACCACTTCTACTGGTCGGACCCGCATCTCCACGACCCGTGCATCCGCGTGTACGACTCGAGCGACGTGTCGACGTGGGTCGACATTTACTGGTACGTTGAGCTGGAGCCAGCGCAGGTGGCGGCCGCCGGTGACGGGAACGTGCTCGCCCCGCCCGGATACGACGGTAGCGACAGCCTCGTGTGCTGTTCTGAGGGACTGCAAGAGTACACAGAGCACATGTGCTGTGGTGGCTGCGTGCCCAAGTCGTCTTTGTTCCCGCTTAAGCGGCACTTCGTCATGGTGCCCGACGGCGTCGAGCCCGTGCAAGACCAGTACCTGCCGTATGACGTGCCGCAGTTCCTGTCCATCCAATACGGAGAGAAGGCGCTCACCACACGCGAGATCAAGGTATGGGCGATGATCGTGGCGAATATGGATAGGATGCGAGCGACTGACAAATTATGTGCTTGCGTTGGCAACAGGGCTGGAAGGGTATCGTGTGCGGATTTTGGACGAGCCCCCTCCTATTTATGGCGCACCTTGCGATGCTCAACTGCGTGCTGATCCTAGCTGCGGTGCTGTATCGGCGCCGCCGCGCCGGTCGAGCGGGCAGCAAGCGGAAGTTCTGAGAGCACACAGCGGACAAGCGGGACGCCAACCATGGACGCGTGCGAAAACTCTACGTTTACACCCAGTTGAGGCCGACGACAAGACAGCTACAGTAGTAATACAGTCCACAAAGCTTGATGCGTTGTACAACGCGCGGCGCGGTGACGCCGCGGCCGACGAACCGCGCGTTGTCCCATACAGCAGCGGGGCAGCGAAGAGCTCCCCTTGATGGCTACTAGTAAATCGCAGGTCGGGTCGCGTCGTTGCGGTGGGCCCTGGTCTGCAGGAGGACCACTGTACTGCAGTAACATCGCATCGAATCAACCCACAACGCCAGTTCTGCATCGCGCAGGATGCCACAGGTCCACCATTGAATGCACATGGCCGCTTGGCATGCATGGAGAGCCATGCAAACCGAGCATTCGCGCCCGCCGCGCTCGCCCGAGTGTGGGAGATCATTTAGTCGGTGTCGCATCCATGCAGTCAACACAGACCATCAAGTGCGCTGATCAGGTACCATTCCGCCCTTCACACATCAACTTGAACCCATGTATCCATTCCCAAAGGTCCTTCAAACACATACACACCGAACATTACCCACCACATATGATTTATCATTCATTCAAAGAGGCTATTGTGGTTGGGTCGTCGTATACGGGACACTTGCATAAAAGGCCACAACCCGAATGTGTCCAGCACCACAAGAGAGAAAAGACGCACGCCGAACCAAACCACCCCGCATACAAACGCTTTGTTCTTTTCTTCCATAACCTTCCGTGGCTGGGGTTATGCTCGTGGTGGCCGGCACGCAATGTCCTTTGCCTTGGGACGGAGCCGCATTTCGTATTTTTACCCGTCGCGCGCACCATCACTCTCGTTTCCCCTTCCATTAGCGGAGGTGGATCAGCAGCGGCCGAGCAGTAATTTGCGGCGGAGTTAAAGCGCCCAGGCAGTCGACAAGGCTTTCCCTCCCTCCCACTGCCTCGCGCAGTCCCCGCATTGAATGGCGTGCCTCGAGATGGACGCAGACCTCGACGCGGCGCTGTCCGCGCGCGGCCACCACAGCCCGCGGCGCCTGGCACGCAAGAACTCGCCCAACGCGCCTGACGAGGTGTCGACCGCGCGCCCGCGGCTCAAGAGCGAGATCAACCTCACGCGCGAGCTCATCGACTTCGACCTGATCAAGGGGTGAGCTCTTCGTGGCTGTACGAGACGCCTGTCTCACCTGCTGTAAGACTGACAAGTCACTTGTTTGCTTGCTCGCGACAGGTCGGCGCTGTTCCACACCAAACCATCCAGCCACGACAAGAAGCTCGTTAAGGAGGGCTTCAGTCGCGCGCTGCTCGTGCCGCTGCACGCCAAGTTCTGGCGACAAAAGGTGCGTTCATCCGCTGCGTGTGACCCCTCAGGATCACGATCCGGCTGACCTAGATTTTTCTTCCACGTTTTCTCTGTTGATGGTGCATGCAGCCTTGGTTCTACGAGACCGCGACGTCGCTGTATGCGCTCCACGCGATCGCCGTGGGTATTTATATCTACTTCCCGGAGCAAACGTCCGCGCTGAGCGGGTTCGAGGTGGTGTTCCCCATCTGCCTGCTCGTGCTCGTTGCGATCGGCTACGGCCGCGTGTCAAGCACTCTGCAGGCGGGCGACTCGGACCCGTCGCTCAAGATCATGTCACCGACCAAACACGCGCCCCAGCACTCTAGCAGCACAGCTTCTGACGTTGCCTCGTCGAGCAGCGCGTCTGGACTTGGCTCGGACCTGGCCGAGTCGGAGAACTCGGACAGCACCGACAGCGAAGACGATAGCGGCAACTCTTCCTCCTCCAGTGACGAGGAAGCGAACCGAGAAAACATGTTTGAGCCGGTCTCCACTGCGGCAGCGACTCCAGCACCATCACCGACAAGCGGGGTACGTGAGATTGCAGTGTGATTTATCGACGTTTTGGTTATTAACTCGTGCATGCATGGCATCGTGCAGTTTACGGCGATCCCATCGCCAGCGCCGGCGCCCGTGCCGGGAAGTCCGCGCCTGCCGCGCACCATGTCGGGGCGAGAAGTGGGTGGAGACCCGTTCTCGCGGCGACGAGTGAAGGTGTGCGTCTGGGAGGACGGCTTTCCGACCAAGAAGGCGATGTCCGTCACCGAGCTAAGAAATACAATCCTTGCGAAAGTAAGCGCGCCCTGCTGCTGTTTGCCGCTCCGAGAACCTCACGCGGCGCAACGTGCTAACGACATCATGCGCTGCTTGACTGTGTTGACAGGTGAAAGCGACTCCGCCTCGGATGATGTACCGAAAGATCGCCAAGCTGTCAGCAGCGGCGCTGGCGGTTGTCCCAATTGCGCTCCGATGCGCGATCAAGTGCCAAGAAGTCGACTGTCTCTCCATACCAGAAGACCCGCTGCAAATCATTCACGTAAATGACGACGGCCACACCATTGGGATTGTTGCTGGTGAGTCTAACCAATGCTTCTCGTGTGTGTTTGACTCGTATGCGTGCATTGTATAGTTGATGCAGCGCGTATTATTCCTCCCCCCGTCCGTAGATATCAGGACCATCCCTTACGGCGCGTCCGTGATTGCGGCCTCGTGCATGCTGTCCACCTACTACTTGGCGTCGGTCATTTTCTCCGCTCTGGCCGACGCCGAGGTCACCTACCACCGCCGCTTCCTGTACGTCCCCGTTGATATCTGTTGGCAAGGTATGCGACTTGAGACTAACTGTGCCATGATGACTCCCTACAGCTATGCCAAGTGCTTCACGGCACTGACATCGTCGCGGCGGTCGCGTCTTGCAAACCTGCCTCACTTCAGGCTCAAGAACGTCGTGAACATCAAGGCCTGGATCTCGCTGCGTGGTGGACGCACGTGGCTCAAGCGTCAGGGCCGCCAGCGCGCGGCCGACGAGATCGTGTCGACCGCGTTCCTCATCATCCTCGTGCTGCTCGTGGTGATGGGCGTGCAGGCCGTATCTGACACGTCGGGCGGAATCTCGGCGCAGAGCATCGCGCACATTGAGGTCGTCGTCTGGTGCATGCTCTCGAGGTGAGTGCTTGGGTTGATTGGCTCGTTGCTGTGCGTGTTTTGTGAGGAGGATGTTGTGGCTAACGCGCTGCGCTATCGCCATGGCTGCGTGCAGTATCTTTCTGCTCCGCTTCATGATGCTCGGCTCCAACATCAACAAGAAGTACCAGAACACGTCGCTGCTCCTGACGGAGCAGATGAATGTGTATCTGCGACTGCTTGTCAAGCCGCACAAGAAGGAGAAGCTGCTCGTGTCCAACAACGTGCTCAAGCTCGCGAGCAAGCTGCTCAAGGTCAGTTTTGCACAACCTGCATATTTCCGCTCGCTGTGAAACTCACACGTGCTGCATTTACTACGATCAGGAGCTCAACTCGCCCAACAAGGTGTCGGGTCTGACGATGAACCCGCTGCTGTATAACATCACGCGCGTGGTCGTGCTGTCGGCCTTTTCGTCCACCGCCTCCGAGTTCTTCGGCTTCAAGCTCAAGCTCTGGAAGCTGAAGGCGTAGACTCCCGCCCTCCACCTTGCCGGCTGGCAAGTCGATCGAGGCATCAGTTCGATCCCCATCGATCGACGCGGCAGCTTTGTGACTTGCGGGCACCAGTTCGAGCCCCATAAACAACGCCAGACGCTTGGACTAGGCGCGAGGCTCCACTTCCAGTCGCGAGGTGTAGTCAGACAACAGCCCCCAACTTTTCCGCTTTGATAGAACGAACCACTTGTTTTCCGACAAATTTCGAGTTCCACTTTGAAAAATTTCCGTTGTCACATGGAAGTGCCTGAACGGATGAACACCTTTCAATCTGATCGGGCGTCCGCTTCCTGACGGGTGTCATTGCTGGGGCCCTGACATGGGTAAAGAGCACTCCATGCCCCTCCTCCACTCATTAGAGCTGATCCTCCATTCGTTAGAGCTGGTCCCAAGCTGAGACTCTCAACCGATGATAGCCCGTAGTGTAGCCTGTAAATTTGCCTAGCTCCAAATGCAGGACACCACTAAGGTCAAGCAAAGCAAATGAGCAGACTCGTGCATGTGTTTTCACTCGAAGTGTTGTTAAATTATCGACGCGTTGGTTCTAGACTCGACGCATGCAGCTTTCATGAAGATATCCTATCGCTAGTGGGTTTAGAACGACGGCGTGGGGAACTCGCGCGCCGTGCGCAGCAGCAGCGACTCGAGCTTCGACGGCTTGGTGGGCGCGATGGGCGACCGGTCCACGGTCACATCCGCCACGCCCACGACCTCGTGCTCCTCGGCAAACGCCACACGCTTCTTGCCCTTGCTCTTGCCGCTGGCGGTCGCGACCGAAGACGACGACTCTAGTGCCTCAAGCAGCGCGCGGTCGATCTGAAGACGCTGGTGCTTGAGCGTGAAGCGCTTCATGTACGAGTCAGCCGCCAGCAGGAACGGCAGCGCCTGCTCGGGCTTGTTCTCGTGCCACAGCTGAGCGCCGCGGTCACGCGCGACCGACATGGCCTTCCACAGGACGGCCAGCTCACGCTGCTCAGGAGTCTTGGCGCTGTTGCTAGGAGTGCCAGAGAAGTCTGAGACGGAGAGCGGGCTGGGCGGGGCGTCGTTGTCCTCACTGACCTTGGTGCGGCGCTCCTCGTTCGCCTGGACGACGGCGGTGTTCCACAGCGGCAGAGCCTGCACCTGAAGGGTCTCGCGACGCTCGTGCGCCTCCAGCAGCTGCGCCAACCGCGCATGCGCCAGCTCCAGAAAGCGGACGCACGTGTGCTCCTCGAGGGCGCCCATGGCCCACAGACCGGCCAGCTCACGCGCGACGGCAAACAGGTTGCGCTCCATGACGATGGCGTTCATGTCCGAGGCCCAGGCCTCGACCAGCAGCATCTTGAGCTTGAGCTGCAGCGACAGGCTCATGAGGCTGCGGCGCTGAACGAGCGTCCACTCAATCGGGTCACTCGAGTTCTCGGTAGCAGTAGTAGAAGAAGAAACAGTCTGTCCGCCTTCGTTCGACGACGACGACTGGAAGAGCTTGACGGGGCTCGCGGCGGGGGCCCCCATGACGCGCGGCGACAGCGCCAGCGGCAGCGCCAGGATCTTGCTCGAGTCCATGGGTTCGATGCTGCGGCGGCGCTTCCGGGACACGGCCGACGCGGTCGAGACCGTAGCGACGTCCATGTTGTTCATTCCGACGGCCGGCAGCTCGAGTTGTGGCGGCGAGGCGGGCGGGAAGAGCGGGCGCGGGGAGTTGACCACGACTACGCTGGCCATTTCCCGGGTCGACCCGACAGCGTGTTAACCTACGACGGCTGGTGGAAAATCCTGCTGTACGGTTTGCGTGGCACGTGGACCGGTCCCGCGACGCTGCAAGCCTGCTTTAGGACGCTGTAAACGGGAGCGGACGTGGTCGGCCGTGCAATAATGGGGAACTGGGGGAAGGAATCAGCAAGGCGCTTGCCAAGCGTGGATTTTTTTGGGTTGTGAGCGCGATGCACGCAGCGAGGCGAAGAAAGGCACAGTCAAGACGGCTTGTAGCATAGTGAAACCAAGTCACGGAAAAGACGGATATACTGGGGCGGCGCTGTAATCGGGGCGAGAAAGGCCAGCGGGTGCTGGACGATGTTTCTGTTTTGTGTTGGCGATTGTATATCGAGTAGTTCCGTTACTCGCCTGCCCCGAGCCCTACGAATGATACAGTACCGAGGCAAGTGGACGAGACCTGCAATTAGGCCAACTGCTTGATACACACTGTACATTTAAGGTCATACTGAATTCAAGTATGGCGAAGGTACAGTACGTCGCGGCCCACAAGGGATCGGGGTGGTGCTCTCGCTCCATTTCAAACCACATGCAACAACCCGGAATCTAAGAAATCCTGTGGGTCAAGACAACCCCTAGCCGCGACTGCTGCCAGTCATGTCAAAGGCAAGGTGCAGGCAGGTGATGCTTGTGCTTGGTGCCCAAGGAATCAAGAGAGCTGGTTTCCGTTTCACTTGGGTAAAGTATAGTATTCACTTGCGTCGTTCCTATCGTCCCTTTTTGCCTTCCATCCAGAGCACTGGGACCGACTCACTGCGTTGCACGATGCAAATGTATTGAGTTTAGTATACGATAGTAGAATACCCCGCTCTTGATGCGAGATCGCCAGGCAGCGCCGTCCAACTAACCGACTGCATCTGGCTGTTCCCCTCCATTCCCGTGCTTGACAACGACAGCGTGAGTGCCGTTACAACCCGCTCTCAACCGGACCACACTGGTCACCAGTGAACGATTGAGCGCCTTGCTGGACTGTTTACGTTGATGTTTTTGACTTGGCATTTTGTGTCGTAGATTTTAACATTGAAACAATCCCCAACAAATCGCGAAATAAAGCTTTCCGACGGAAATCCTGTCGGCTCTATTGAATTGTGTACAACGCATCACCCTTTTCAAAATTTACGCTTAATTCATTATGAATTGATTAAAGTTCATGGCCGGGATAAAACAGATTTGAGCAGCCTGACCTCGCAAAGTTTACTTGAATTAAGGTCAATTCATGAACAAAGAAAACAAAATTTACTTGAATAATTCAAGTAAACTTTCATAATTATTATGACCAATTCATGAACAGAGGAAAGGTCGCCTCACTGGGCGGCACCGCATCATGCTATATAGACGCGACCCCCAGTACGTTCGCTGATTGGCTAGATTCACGTGTTCCAAATCTGAAATCGGTTGCAGTTTAGATCCGGTTGATAGGCGCATTTTCGCAGATTATTGCCTAGGACAGGCTCTAAGATTGCCAAATATATAGCGTAAGTTGGTGTCAAGACAACATCAACCAGGAAAGATACAACGACAACTTTCTCGAATGACGTGACAAGTACCATATATTGACGCATAACTACAATCCGATCGCCATCTTGTACTAGAGTCCATCCCGTTCATGATCTCATGACCCTCACAAGCTTTGTCCCAGTATTCCGGTGTGATAAATACCGACTTGCCAAACATACAGCGCGTATCCGGATGCATTCGTCACGCTCAGAAATACCCCGAATGTACCCATTCATTCTGCTTCTGCTCCCCCCCCCCCCCCCCCCCCCCCCCCCCCCCCCCC
>JAASGW010000654.1:0-16829 GCA_023334395.1 Phytopythium sindhum | reverse complement strand
TAGCCGAGTGTCGCGGCAAGAGCTACGGCGTGGTGCTCATGAATGCCATTGAGGACGCGCTGCGCCACCGCGTCGATCGGTTCGTGTTGTCTGCGCAGTACGACAAGAAGGTTTTCTACGAAAAGTGCGGTTACGCGTGCATTAGTGACGAGGTCTTCGTGGAGGAAGGCATCAAGCAGTGCTGGATGGTCAAGACCCCTGCCGCATCAAGCGACTACACGAGCCATCCTGGTAGGAGTGCCATCTATCTCCATGATCGAGTGCCAAGAGCAGAGAATATACAATAGACTTGAACCCCACCGACCCGTCGAACAATCTCATCCGTTCCTCGCTGCATCGGCTGACTGCGTTCATGATGAGAGTCGCAAGGCGCTGATGAGATACCGAGGCACGCAGTCAGTCGGTGATAGAGCCCAGCCAGCCGACGGAGGACCAACCAACACTCTCGTAAGCGCATCATCCAGCCACACGCGTCGAAGTCGATCAGGCGCCACACACCGCTGGGAGCGTCGTGAGGACTACCAAATCACCCTTGAACCCTCCCTCGACGCGCCAGCATGACGCTCGCAGTGACCGTGGTGCAGACGCCCGAAGAGAAGCAGATCGCGTACGACCTGCGCTTCCGCGTGTTCATCGACGAGCAAAAGTTCGATGGCGACCTCGAGGTGGACGAGCACGACGACAAGCCGACCACCGTGCACTTCCTGGGCAAGGACGTCGAGCAGGACAAGTACGTGGCCGTCGCGCGCGTTTTGCTGGATGCCAAGAGCCGCAAAGCCAAAATTGGACGTGTTGCCGTGCTCGCTGAGTGCCGCGGCAAGAGCTACGGCGCGGCACTCATGAGCGCGGTGGAGGCGGCCGTGCGCGACCGGGCGGACACGTTCATGCTGTCGGCGCAATTCGACAAGCGCGGCTTCTACGAGAAGTGCGGCTACCGGCGGTTCAACGACGAGATCCACCTGGACGAGGGCGTCGAGCACTGCTGGATGGTCAAGAGCGCCGCCAACTGAAGAGGACAGAAATGATCGACCACTGTCCGTGGGCTAGATGAGACGTCGACACTAACAAACACTCAGCATGACTACCCGCCTGCAGCCTCACCCAACAAAGCGAGAATGACGTTGCGCATACCTTCGTGTGTATTCATCAAAGCCAATGAGCATCCTGTGCTGCCGCTTGCTCCTCATTCCGCAAAGCGCCTGTCATCGCACAAGAGCAGTTTATCAGGAGACTCGTTGGTGCCGATGTCACTGCAGGTGTCGGTCGCTCGGACGCCCGAGGAGAAGCAGGTCGCGATAGAACTGCACTTCCGCGTGTTCATCCACGAGCAGGGCTTCGACCCTGCAGTCCAAATCGACGAGCGCGATCGTGATGCCTCGACTGTGCACCTGATCGCGAAGGACGTCGACAGCGACGAGTTTGTGGCCGTGGCACGGTGTCTGATCGACGCGGAGCGACGCACGGCGGAGGTCGGTCGCGTCGCCGTGCTCCCCAAGTGCCGAGGCAAAGAGCACAGCTTGGCGCTGGCTTGAGCCGTCGAGAGCGCCGTGCGCGACCGCGTGGACACGTTCGTGCTGCTCGCGCAGCTTGACAAGAAGGGCTTCTACGAGAAGTGCGGATACCAGTGCAGCAGTGACCAGGTCACGTTCAACGAGGGCGTCACACACTGCTGGATGACCAAGAGCACCGCCCAGCAATGACTAACAGATCAAGCAATGGTGAAGGTGTCAGCAACTCAGCATCGATCCATGGAGTGCACAAGCATCAGACAAACAATGACACCTTGTCGGCATCGTAATCTGTTGACAATGATGTTGTATCGACAGTGGCGCTACAGGTCCTCGCTGAGCTCGCCGCTCTCCACGAGCCGCCGACCGAACTCTGCGGCGCCGACCACGATCGCCTCCTCCGGCCGGAAGTCCTTGGTCGTGAACGCCGCTTGAGTGAAGAAGATCTCAAGCTCCTTGCGCAGGAACTCTGCGCGCGCGCCACCGCCAATGACCAGCAACGCCGACACGTCGCTCTTCTTGAGGTGCGCCACCTTGAGCGCGCGGTTGCACAGCGCCACCGCCTCCTCCGTCGGGCGTTCGTACGCGCGGTCAATGTCGAACGACGTGAGCTTCTGGACGAGGTGCTTGGCGCCCGTGGAGTCCGCCGTGATGAACGGCAGGTTGATATCCGTGCTCTTGCGCGTCGACAGCTCCTTCTTGGCCGCCTCCACCGCTTCAAGGATGCGGTAGCTCGCCATGAAGTCGATCGACAGGTCAATCCCGTGCTGATCCTTGAACTTGTCGACCGCGAGGCGGAAGAGCTGGTCATCGATGTTGCGCCCCGAGATGCTCGTCGAGCTCTGCGAGCCCAGCAGCACGTACCCCGTCTTCTTGGGCTTCTTCTGCACGAATGAAATGGATGATGTGTACCCTCCCATGTCGAACACGGCGACGACACCGCCCGACGAAAGGGGCTTGCCACTCCCGGACTCTTCGATCGCCCACATCTCGGCCGCGTGCACGGCCGCAACGGGCTCCGCCACTGCCGACACGACGTGGAAGCCTGCGCTCTCGGCGACGCGCTCGTACAGCTCGTACTGCGCGTCGCTCAACCCGGCGGGCACTGAGATGACGGCGGGCAGCTCCTCCTGCGCGTCCTCGCCGAGGGAGCTGGCAGCCATGGAGTGCAAGTGGTCCAGCAAGATCTCGGCCGCCCACTAGAACCCATGGTGAGGCATAGAGGACAGCGTTGGTCCGTGCCTGTCTAGTCAAACGCGCTTGGTTTGCATTCCCTTACCTCGGGGCTGAACGACTTGCCGTCCAAAGCTAGCTCGAACGCTTCATCCCGAAGCGAGATCTCAAACGGAAGGCTCTTGGCGAACGCGTCCAGCTCCGCGTCCTGATCGGCGTCCACGACAATACCCCATGATCAGCCCAGTCTGCATACATCTAGGAAGTCCTTGACGCCGTCGGTGGAAGTGCCACGCACCTCGCCAGGCCGCCGGCCAAGTAGCAGCCTCGTCGCCAGGGCCGTGTGCCCTGGCTTGCGTCCTAGCAACGCGCGCGCGACGGCACCGATCGTGACGCTGTCGTTGTCCACGGCCACGGCCGCGGGGATCTCGCGGCTGCCATCCGCGCTCTCGATGATGCGCACGAACTTCATGCGTTCCTCAGTGTCCAGCGGCACGCTCGCGAGCCGCAGGCTGCTCGAACCCAGGTCCACGCCCAGCAGCTGCTCGAACCGGCGCGAGGCCCGCGGCGCCGCACGCATGTGCCCCTCGTTCACGTCGTCGTCGTCGTCCACCGGCAGACCCTCCCTCTGGCGGCGCACGCGCTCCTGCGCGCGCAGGATGTACCGCGTGCCGATGTACAGCCCCGCGCACGCGAGCCCGACCGGCACGAGCCTGCACGCAGCAATCTCTCAATGGTTAGCGAGACTCTTCGCCTTCCATTACGACGCCTTCAGGACGGCAAACGTACCAGGGCTGCGGCACAGTGGCGTGTAACTGACGCGCAGGCACACCAGCGACGCGCGCGTGAAGCGCTGGAGGCTTGGCGAGGCGTAGGACGCGCGCCATAAACGGCGGCGGCGCGTTAGGCGGCGTCATGGACGTCGGTCTCTCGTGACCGCAGAAATGCGGAGAATACGGTTCTTTTCCCAACAGATCACGTGTTTGATTGGTTAAAATCATTTTAGATGATGCGATGATTGGTTGCATCTATTTTAGCACTGCAGTTAGATTCTGAATTAAGGGCTTTCATGCCCGTCAGTATATCCGCAGCAGCTCCTTGGCGCTGATAAGCTTGGACGTATTCGTGATGGTCGACGGGCCTACGAGCTTATCGTGGGCCTTCCCTCGAGGGATCACAGCCGGTAGCACGTCCTTCCGCGGTTCCCGCACTCCTGGAGACAGATTGGAAGCTGCTGCTTCAACATGACCTCGTTGCTGCTGATGCTGCTTTGGCTGTAGTGCCACCAGCACGTACTCGCGCTCGTCCTCCTTACCCAGCGCGACACGGTTATTCGGAGATGTGGCGGCCAGGATGTGCTGTTGCTGCTGCTGTTGCATTGCGTCGCGCTTGAGGGCAGCGTTGGACGTCAGCGAGAGGCACTTTTGCCGCGCCTTGTCGCGCCGCTGCACCTTGGAGATCTGGTCCGACAGGTACTGGTGCCGCTCGGCGTCCGCGGCGAGCTGCTTGTTGCTGAACGTGCCCTTGGCCTGGCGTAGTCGCCGTGCGAGCGCGGAGTTCTCGGCGGCGATGCGCTCGTCCTCGCGCCGCCGTCGGTGCTGGTTGGTCAGTCGAGGGGCATCCAGCACGGCGCGCGAGTGATGCGAGACATCGAACTGCGACGGCACCTGCTGCCCGTGGATGCGCTCGAGTTTGCTCAGCAAGAGCTGATTGTACCTCTCGATCGCTCCCTTCCGGTCTGTTAATGTGCACATCGGACCGTCAGTGAGAGCAAAGGAGTAGACTGACTGGTAGAGAACCTACCGAGCTCTTGCTGGATGCGCTTGGCGTTGTTGATGGCTCGGCTGTCGTCGGAGATGGCGAGGTCCTGGGGCCGCAGCGCCGGCTGGGCCCGGCGAATACGCGCCTCGTTCCGCAGACGGAGCTCCTCATGGTACGTCGCCGTCAAGATGTTGTCGTCCCCGTACTGGTACTCGGCCAAATACGACAGCGACCGCGAGTTCTTCATGGTTCAGTGGGTCTTGGAGGCCACACACACGACACTGTCGCACTCAGTGCCGCCTCAGTGGCATACTCGCTTCGGAAATGCCCATTCGCTGGCCACCAAGGCGATAAATTTAGTCGATAAGACATGCTCGAGCTCGGTAACACGTACGAGCGTTCGGGATCTATTGTTGGCTGCGCCAATAGATGTTGAGGCCGCTCGCTACCAGCTACCACACCGCTCTTGGTCGCGTTGGCGCGCCTGACTCGACGTTCATCACTTGCTCGAGTGTTTCCGCTTGCGCTTGCGCTGCGACGTGGACGGCTCGTGATCCTTCAAGTCTGCGGCCTTGGAAGTGGTGTCCTGCTCTTCTTCTCTGTCTCGGCGCAGCAGGTGCTGCATGGCCGGGCACGAGGCCTCGAGATCGACCCGCTCCTCAGCAGGGATGTAAGCGTAGAAGCCATTGTCCACGATCGACGTTTTGGTGCGCTTCCACACCGTCAGCGTGTCGATGCTCGAGTGCCACGACGGCAGCGGCACCTGTAGCACCTTGTGGTAGACGGACGCGAGGTGGATCTGGAACTCCTGCGACGACGTGCGGCCCCTACGAGTTTCCCCAAGCCAGGCACGTTAGAACCTAACGAGGTAAAGACTGTAGACCAAAGAGCTTACCAAGGGCTGGGCAGGCAGACGGTCTGGCCGAACATCTCGCCGACGTGGATGACGGTGTCGCCCATGTAATTGTGCAAACACTCAAGCGCCATAGACTCCTCCGAGTCCTCAAAGTCGTCCGGGTAGCACAGGAACAGCGTTCGGTCCGAGTGCTTGCGCAGATCCTGTCACCAAGGTGGATACCCAACCGTCAGACAACGCTTACGTCGGTTGTCAGCTCAAGACGCCAATACCTTGGGCGTGCCCTTGAGCACCTCCGTCCAGAAGATCTGCTTCACCTCCACCTCTCCCTCTCCCTCTTCCTCCTCTCCCTCTTCCTCCTCTTCTTCCTCCTCATCACCAGCATCTTCATCTTGCTCCTCAGCGCTTTCGTGCTCCTCCCGCTCGTCCTCTCCACTCTCGTCGGCATTGTGTTCGCTCTCCGAGCCTTGCTTGCTGTCGGCGTTCTCTTCGTCCTCATCCTCACCAGCGACGTGCAGGTCGTAGCACACAATGTCCACGCCGCGCAGCTGCAACAGCTTGCCCCAGTAGCCGCTGCCCGCGCCCATTTCCACGATCTAACCAGCAGCAATCACATCTATCAGCACCTCATGAGGTCCTCATCGACAACACTTCCAGCGAGGTCTCTTACAGGCCCAAAGTGCTTGATGATGCGCAGTGCGCGCTCGTCCGGGATGGCCCACGCGTATTTCTACCACGCACACGCGCATAACGGTTGTTAACATGCTTCTTTCGCAGTCAGAACGCCATGCATTATGTAGCACATCAGGTACCATGGCGACGCCCACGTCCAGCGCCGCGTACATTTGCGAGCGCTCGTTCTCGTCCAGCGACGGGTCGAACACGCGCGTGAGCTCGCCCGGGTGTTGCGCGCAGAACTCGCGATAGAAATCCAGGTACGGGTTGCTGGTCGTCGTCAGCGCCTCCGGGCCTGCGGCGTCCTTCACACCGTCGTCCGCCATGCTTGTCAATGCGTTTGGCGCGGTGGCTTTTGGGTGGCGGTCGTCGAAAATGGAAATGGCTTTTAAATGTCGCACATTAATTGCGACCAATAATTAGACGAAATTGTTTGGATTGTGAAAATGTTTGATATTTTTTTAGTTTTTGTGTTTACTATGCTGGCAACAGACAGCTACGCTGTCGTCCTCTTCCACCAGGAAGTAAAGAACACAAGCAGCGCCTCCCAACTCATGCCATACGCGCGACGCCTTCAGTTTGGAGGCGTTGACCGCGGCTAACAGTCGATCCGCGCTGTGCAGAAGACGGTCGGCATGAGGCTTGAGCACTCAAATGTAGCCATCTTGGTACTTTGAACCCATTTCGCCTTCGCCCTCGGGCGAATGTGCTACCGAATTCAACTCATGGCCGATGCGACATCGTCAATGGACAATGTCACATACGTACTCAATAAATACCCGACCTCCGTGCAAGCTCATCGACAGCATCGACGGTGCACGCCACTGCATTTCGCCATGCTCGAGATGAAGTCTACACTGGCCGTGCGCCATCACGTACCAAATCACCACAACATTCCTTAAAGGGATCACAAATCAAAACTGTTTGGCATTTTCAATCCCTCGATCGCTCGGCAGGGACAGCGGTATCAACAAGTCACATCGTCCTTCCTCCTCCCTCTCCTACCTCATCAGCACGCTTGCTCATTAGCTACCCTCACTCACGGAGACAACAGCGGCTTGCTCTCGCCGAGGGTGCTGCGGTGGTAGCGCGAGGGCGGCGAGGGACTCATTAAGTCCGAGGACGACAGCGAACGGTAGCGCGAGTTGACGCGCGTGCCGCAGAAGAAGACGATCAGTAGCAGCGCCGCGAGGCTCACGCCAAAGGCGGTGAACGGGCTGCAAAGACGCATGCCAACGGGCAGCGCGCCGCCCACGACGGCCACGACGGCCACCAGCAGCGCGTACGGGAGAATGCTGCGGACGTGGTTCTCGAGCGGCACGCTGGCCGACAACGCCGACAGGATGGACGTGTCGGCGATGGGCGAGCACGTATTGCCAAAGACCGAGCCGCCCAGGATGCTGCCGAAGCACATCTTGAGGTTGACCGGGTCGCCGTGGCTGATGGCGAACGACAGTGGCGAGATGATGGGGAACATGATGGCCATCGTGCCGAACGCGCTGCCGATCGCGAACGAGACTACGTAGCACAGCAGGCAGGCGATGGCCGGCAGGTACTCCTTCGGGATCGAGTCGCCGACCGCCGACGCAATGAAGGGCGCCGTGTTCACCTCGCCGATGACCGCGCCAAGCGCCCACGCGAGCGTCAGAATCAACGTCGGGTCCAGAATGTCCTTGACACCTTCCATCCATGCGGTAGTCGCCTCGTTGAGCGTGATGATGCGCTGGACGAGCAGCAGGAGCACGGCCAGGGCCCAGCCTCCCGCCGACGCGCGGATCAGAGCCGACACCGAGTCGCAGTTGCTGAGTGCGTCCAGGAGCCCGTAGTCGCCACTTGGGTTGACCGCGTATAGGCGTGAGAAACCGTCAAAGATCATGCCGACGAACGTGAGCGCGATGATGGCCAGAAACGGCAGCACGGCGTTCTGCCAGCGCAGTGGCTTGCGCACGTCGGGCTCGAGCGGTCCGAGCTCCGGTGCGGGGCTGTCGCACGGTCGTGGGGCCACGGGCGTGAGCGCGCCGTTCGTGAGGATGGGCGAGGCCGCGGCGTCCTTCTCGTACTGGACCATGGGGCCAAAGTCCTTTTCGCAGATGACCGTGATGAAGATGAACCCAATGAAGAGGATGGGGAAGAAGCGGTAGTGCAGGCAAGACAGGCACGTCACGAACGGATCCCAGTCCAGCTTCAGGTCGCGCAGCTGCGCCGCAATGTAGCCGATCTCGACCCCGATCCACGAGCTCACAGGTGCTGTTACACCCACAAAAATGTGTCAGGGGAAGTTAGAGCATTTGGACGGTGACCAACGAGTACGTACACATGGACGGGAGGCAAACGCCGACGGTGTGGATGATGGCGGCGAACTTCTCGTGGCTGACGCCTGTCTGCGTGAGCACCTGGCGCAGTGAGCTGCCGATGATGAGGATGCACGAGTAGTCGTCGAAGAAGATGACGAGACAGAGCAGCCAGGTTGCCAGCTGCATGCGCAGCGATGACGTCATGTACTCCTTGGCGAGCAGCGCGAGTCCGTGGCCGCCACCGCCCTTCTGCACCACGCCGATCGTGCCGCCTAGCACGATCGTGAAGAGCAGCACGCCCGCGTGGTCGTCCAGCGTGAACGCGTCCACCCAGTACTTGTCGAACGTGCGCAGGAACGCCGAGAAGACGTCGCCGTGCTCGACGATAGCCGCGCCGCACCAGATGCCCGCCAGCAGCGCCACCATGACTTGCCCGAGCAGCGCCGACATGACCAGCGTCACGAGCGGCGGCAGCAGCGAGATCCACCCAGGCGACACGAACACGCCGGCGGTCGTCGACGCTACGGGCTCCTGCACCACCTTGTCGTGCACCTGCGTGGTGGTCGCATTGCTGACCGGGTCCGTCACCTGCTGCTCCTCGTGCTCCACCGCCGTACTCCACACGCTGGCCGTCAGGCTCTCTCCCCCAGACGCCGTTAGCTTGAGCTGCTTGACCGCGATAGTCACAGCCGACTGGAAGTTGCCGGCCGCGTCCAGCGTCACGGCGCTACCGTTCACCAGCACCGCGCCGTCCGAGCCCGTCACCTGGTACTGCAGCTCCCTAGGAAAAACCGAGCCTGCGTTTCAACGAGCGCTCGTTAGTGCGTGCGCAGTGCATCGATTGCTTCAGCCGACCGCAGGGAGCAGCGCGTACCGTTCGTGAGCGGCCCCAGCTGGATCGTGGCCGCGAACGGCACGTGCGTCAGGATCACGCTCGGCGCCTGCGATGCATCAACCACCCAGTCAGTGACGCCTATCAGCAGACCCACCACCACCACAGGCAGGGCGCATCAACTCCAGCACCACGTACCGTGACCAAGATGGGGACGCCATCCGCGCGGACAACACCCGCGAGCAGCGCAGCGGCCAGCAGCCCTGCGCGCACCGCCATCCTCACAAACAACAGAGCGATATCGCTGATAGGTAAGAAGGTGTGCGCTGCGTGGTGGCTGCGCGCGCTCGTGTGGCTCGAGGCGGAGGGAATGTTGGGGGGCGGCGCTCGACGTGGAGGGACCGATGGAATTGATTTGTGCGACCAGGTTGGACCGCAAAGCCGGTGCTTTTACTGTACAGTACCACAAACGAGGGGGTACGCGGGGGTACACTTCAGATCTTGAACGCTTGAAAGGGTTAACCCCAAGTGGATGGCCGTGATCGGTCTCATGATTGAGCGGTACGTTACTAGTAAAACGAGGGTTATCATATTCTAAATCGTCGCGATCTGATTTATTTTTATTTGACTTATTTTAGAAACAACGTAATAAAACGATATGTCACTGTCTTTTTTCTTTTTGGACGCCTGTTCGAATTTCTTTAGCGTTTGCTTGCTAAACGGCAGTCTTTTACCGGACGGATCGCCATCACTTTGCTCTCTTAAATACAGGACCGCGCTCTATTCGGAGCGCGCAACTTCAAGGTCACGCGGCCAGCGCCCGCGCCGAGCGGCTCGGGGCGGCGCGCCGCAGCATGGGCAGCAGCGTCGTCCAGCGAAACATCTGCGAGAGAATGCACGTGGAGAACCAGACCGTGACCAGCAGGCAAATGGACGCCTCCGCGCTGAAGAAGCTGAACAGCGCCGCCTTGTCGTACAGCGGGGCCGTCAACTGCCCGAACACGCTGATGATGAAGCTGTGGGGGTCGTAAACGACACACCAAGAGCGTTAGTGCACCGATACCATCGTGCGGCAGCAGCTATGCATAAGCGTACAGGCTGTGGGTGGCGTGGTAGATGACGCTGGACCAGATCATGTAGCAGGCATTGCCCTGGATCCAGCACATGATGATGCGCGAGCCCACGAGCAGCAGCGTAAACACGGCCAGCACGTAGGCCAAATGGAACTCGCGCGTCTCCACGACGGCGTAGCCCGAGCCGGCGGGCACCACGTCCAGCGCGTCCGCGATGATCATGGGCCAGTGCCACAGCGCCCAGATCATGCCCGTGATGGCCGACGCCAGGATTGTCGAGTGGCTGAACACGATCTCCAGCGCTGCCACGCAGTCAATCGTCAGTTCATTTTAACTCATCCACCCTGTTACATTGCAGGCGATCGTACCTGGGAAGAGCGAGCCGCTCCAGCCGATCTCCTGGATCATGGCGAACAGGAACCAGCTCGTGCCTGCACCAACAGAGCTCAAAGTGTCAGGGTCGTGCAATCTTAGCTGTGATCACATGAGATAACGCACCCAGAGAGGGCAGGCCCATGGAGAGCCCGACATCGTAGCGCTTGGGCGGGAGCGGGTCCCACCAGATGCCGAGGAAGGCCACGTAGAAGACGTAGAAGACCAGCCCCGAGTCGAGCGCCTCGACGTCGTTGAAGCTGAACACCACCTCGAGCCGTTGCACGAACTGCCGGTTGAACTGAAGCGATCACCACCCAAAGCCACAAGAAAGCAGCAGAGCAAGTATGAGTGAGCACTATTGGACACTCTGAATAGGGATGAGTCCTCATAGAGACGCACGGGGTTGACGAGCCGCGTGGCGGCCGTGAAGGAGAAGGCGGCGACCTCGCAGAGCAGCGGCACGGCATAGCTGAGCACCGTGACGCGCAGCATGGAGCGCGATGGGAAGCACTTGAACATGTGGTAGAACGGCGGGATATTCCAGTGCGGTGGTGTGTTGCATGCTTTGAGCCGCTGGTCTGCGACTATAGTCCATCATAAGCCACAAAAAGCGTCACAAAAGCCGTCAGATCCGTCGGAATGCCGCCGCCTCAAAGCATGGGATTCGCGTCCTTGCGACACTTTGACCAAAAAAAAAAACTATCGAATGGGATCGGGAAACATCACAATATTCCATGTAAGGCACGTACTGTTGCGAAGCGCCAGCGAAGCGATGGCGGGACTGACGAACCAGAGCGCGCGGAAGGCGAAGACGACGGGTGTGAAGGGCGCTATGCCCCATTGCTTGCAGAAGACAAGCCCTGTGAGCGAGAGCACGACCATCGAGTAGAGCGCCACCAGGTAGGCAAGTACGGCGTCACGGTAGGCCCACATGACTTCGGCCGAGTACATGCCGTGGAAGAAGAAGTTGGACGTGCTGCCGTCGTTGCGATGATGGTACTGGTTCGGTGGCTGGATCAGCGGGTAGTACTCGTCCCAGATATTCTTGTCACCCGCGGCTACTTTGGTGTCCTCACTGGTTGCTGGTACTGCTAATGGCAGCCCAAAGCTGTTGCCAGTCGTCTTACCCTCGTTCACTGTTGTCAGGTCGATCATGGTTCCATAATGGCTGGCGGACGTACTGCTTGGCGCGCTACTGAGCCGCCCACTGCTTGTGCTGCTATTCCCGCGGCTGCGTTTACCCATGGACCGACTAGATGTGCACGACGCTCAAGGATGCCAGGCCTTGAGAGTTTTCTGCTTGGCTTGAGCCACTGGGCTGCTTCGCTTCAGCTTGGGGCTGCGTTTCGGATTGTGAAGGCGCTTGCCCACTTGGATCTACCTGCAGTTTTATTTTGTTTTATTTTGTATTGGAATTAGAATGGAAGAGGAGGAGGAGGAGGGGGGGGGGGAAGCAGGAAACAGGAAGGAGGGGACAGGGACGGGGACGGGTCGGGTCGACTTTTGGGAACGACTGTGGTAGAGTATTGTAGGATTGTAAACAATACAGTACTGTAATTGTAAGTAAAAAAAAAATAGAAGGTTAGTATAAACGAGGATTTAGATTTTTTTTTTTTTTTTACTTGTTTTGTCTTTAAAGCATTATGAACAACATGTTTTTGTTTCGACAGGAAATGATCCCACACTTGCAAAGATAACTCAAAGTGATAGGAATTAAATTTATTTTTGTTTTATATTCATTATGTAGGAAATGTATATACTGTAAAGCAAGCTATATTCGAGTTAATAATAAATACAGGAAACCACTCTGAATAAGGTAAATATCAAAACAAAATTACTGTAATTTTACAATAATATGTGATTCAGTACAAAGACTCATTACAGCTGTTTACTACTATGTATTTTGAATAAAACATTCTGTCCTGTCGCTTCGAATGGGTTGGATATTGGATTAAGCTAAGTTAATGTAGAGTAAGTATTGATACTGTAGTTTATTCTATTTGAGACATAGTCTTCAATTGATTTTGGTTAAAAAAAATCCCCTTTCAAATCAAAACAGACTCAAGGTACGCACGCAAGTGCCCACATTCCATTCAGTCCCAGTCTCCACAAGCTGCGAATTAGTGGTAGATGAGCTACTGCATCTCTTCTCCAATGAATAATCGCTCACAACATGTCGCTTGTTCAGTCCACAGTGTGGACTCCACATAGTGAACAAACATTTCGACTGCCGCTTTACTATCGTTGTAATTATTGACATATTCATATGATTATTCATAAATTGCGTTTATAATTAGACCCACAATGTATATTGCAGTCACGAGGAATCTGCAGCGTACAAGACGTGTATCCATAGAGAATTCATTGAAATATTCCCAAAAAAAAACATAGCCTTACTTGAATATGAAAGAGTCAAATTATAAAATTTATTATACATTTTTGGAAAGGTGATCTAAAGTCAACATGAATGTCAAATATTACATTTAGCTGTTGTTAGTTATGATTCTAAACAAAGGAATTGCCAAATTTTCTGAAATACTCCTTGATATCTCGATCTACGCAAGTATCATATTTCGATTTATTTAAAGAAGTTACTTGAAAAACGCAATTTAGTGCAAACGTAAAATAATCTTAGTGAAAAGCAAAATAGTCTCAATATATATACCGGTATCATCTCCTGGTTAAATATACCGGTATTAAACTGCAGATCTGGTTTAGTATGGCACAATGTACCAATCATCGTTTTGCATCAGCTGTACTAGGACCGTAATGGGCTTGTAGCCATCCCGAAAATGAATGAGATTCTCTCCTGTACCATACACTCAGTACTCAAATGAATACTTCAGAACTCAGTCGGCTTCAGCCCAAGTTGCGTCTCAGGCTTTTACACTTTTTCTAATCCATCTTTTCTTCATAAATTTAACAAATTTATAAATTAATCAACAAGTTTAATTATGATTATAGAATAATTTGTATAAAATTTATATAGGTGTATAAAATTATAAAGTATTTGTTTTACAAATAAAATGAATTGACATCCCACTCAAAAATTAAATTGACTTGAATAGGATGTGAAAGAAGAAAACAGTAAACAAAAATAATTAAATTACACACCAAGAAGCATAAAATAGTCCATTTCACTGACTTTTTTTTGTGTTTCGATTAAGTATTCATTAAACATAATTTAACAATATTTTCATCTTATCATTTTTAATTTGTTAAATTATTCATTTTTGTTTGATCCCTTCATCAGGTTTGGTGTGGGCCGCAACGTCATTTGTGCCTCCTGCATTCATTGGTCCATGGGGTGTGGTTTGTCCCTCTGTCCTCCCCTCCTTTCCCCTCCCCCCCCCCCCCCCCCCTCCTCTCTCCCAGAGTGATGGTCATCCGATGCCATCATACCATCCACACATGCATCCACACAGGGTCATCACGTCGCCTGATCCTGTAATCCACCCACCAATTCCAGGCCACACGACGCACAGCGTCCGTCCGACCCACGGGAGAAGCCGAATCTGCGAACCGAACGCCGTCGAACGTCCAGGATTTAGCATTCATATTCGCTTGCCTTCGTCTTCGCCATCCCGTCCCGTCCCGTCCGATCATCCCGTTTGATCCAGTCCAATTCGGTCCTCATTCTCCAATTTCAAACTGACGTAGCCGATCCCGACTAGCCCAATAGCTCCCCGTTCTACTTACAGTACGATGGCGCCATCTCCGTTCGAGTCGAACGCCCCCAACATGATCACAGCCGCTGAATTCCCGTCTGCATCGCTCTCGGGCCGGCGCTTCCTCGTCACGGGCGGCGCGGGATTCATCGGCTTCCATACGTGCCATGCACTACTCGAACGCGGGGACGACGTGGTGGTCGTGGACGAACTGAACGACTACTACGACGTGGCACTCAAGCAGAGCAACCTGGACTACTTGACGACCACGTTCCCGGGTGACCGCGTGCAGGTGGTCGTGGGCGACCTATGCGACCAGCAGCTGGTGCGCCGCGTGTTCAAGGAGAGCAAACCCGAGGCGGTGGTCCACCTGGCGGCGCGCGCGGGCGTGCGGCCCAGCATCGACGACCCGCTGCTCTACATCCACTCGAACGTGACGGCGACGATGGTGCTGCTGGAGGCCTGCCGTGAGTTCGGCGTGCGCAAGTTCGTGTACGCGTCCTCGAGCTCGGTCTACGGTGGATCGCTCAAGGAGACCTTCAGCGAGAGCGACGTGGTGGACTTCCCCGTGTCGCCCTACGCCGCCACCAAGAAGAGCTGCGAGCTGCTGGCGCACACGTACCACCACCTGTATGGCATGACGACCATCGGGCTGCGCTTCTTCACGGTCTACGGCCCGCGCGGGCGGCCCGACATGGCCCCGTTCAAGTTTATGGACCGTATCGCGCGCGGCGTGGCCATCGACCAGTACGGCGACGGGTCCTCCTCGCGCGACTACACGTACATCGACGACATCGTGCAGGGCGTGGTGCTGAGCCTGGACCGCGCGCAGGGCTGCGAGGTGTTCAACCTGGGCAAGGGTTCGCCCGTACTGCTGACCGAATTCATCGCGACCATCGAGCAACTCGTGGGCCAAAAGGCCAAGATCAACCTGCTGCCCAACCAGCCGGGCGACGTGCCGCGCACCAGCGCCGACATCTCCAAGGCGCGCCGCCTGCTGGGCTACGACCCGCAGACGCCGCTCAAGGAGGGCCTCACCAAGACCTGGCAGTGGTACGAAGACTTCTACCGCGCCAAGGCCCAGCCGCAGCAGCAGCGGTAGACTCAAGAGGACGATGAAGGGGAGGAGGAGAGTCAAAGTGTGCGTGAGGACCAGCAAAAGGGTCGATTTTGGCGCCCTGCGCAGTGCTCCGCATGAGACGGAAGACGCGTAGTGCGCGGTCGTAATGTATTATGTTTGGCTTGTGATGCGTGCACCTGATGCTCTTGGTGATTGCGACTGATGCAATGGCATGGAGGAGACGGTGATCGCAGTGTTGGAAGGCCCATGGGACCCACGATGATCACACGGCATTGACGCAGACACGCATCATGATGAAGGAGATCATTCTGCATTGCATATGTTAATAGCACCAGTACAGTAGGAAGATCTCCACGTCAGTCGGTCCTTGGGTGTTCGTCGCGCGGCAGTACTGATTTAATATAATCAACTGGCAATACTCAATATCCCATTACGATTGGTTGAAATATTTTATATATTCACGCTGATTGGTCAAAAACACGTGCAAGCATCACTCTGTATCCCAGAGTGACGGTCGAACGCGTCGGAATGATGGTGAATCACTGCGCTCATGCTTGCCAATCTTCAAGAGCTCCTTGATACTAATCCATGGCGTCAGTCGGCATGGAACGCTGGGCATTCCGAGGCGTCCGCGGCGCTACCGCCCTGTGGAGAGACCGTCGAGCGCCTTCATCTACGGCTAGGCGCTCGGCTCTGCGCTCGCTCATTCCACGATTCGCCGCGTCCTCCACACCCCAAGCGCCGCCGCCGCAAGACCCTCAAGCATGAGCTCCACGCCGGACCAGGGGCTGCCCGCCGAGATCCCGCTCGGCGTGCTCTTCGGCAACGCGGACAAGCGCATGCCGCGGCTGTCTCCTGACGGCCGATTCTACGCCTACCTCGCGGACGCTGCCGACGGCGTGGCCAACATCTTCCTGCAGCGCGTGCCGCTCATTGACGGCGAAGTCGCTCAAGCCGCCGAAGTAGCCACGGTGACGCCCCAGCAGCTCACACAGGAGCACGACCGCCCGCTGCGCTACTTCCTGTGGGCCAAGAGCACCAGTCCGCGGCGCATCCTGTATATCCAAGACAAGGCCGGCGACGAGAACTTCCATCTCTTCGCCGTCGACTTTGACGTGGACGAGGAGGAGAAGGACGAGATCGCCGTGCGAAACCTGAGCGTGCGCGACCTGACGCCATTCGACGGCGCGACGGTCAGCATCGAGAGCATCGAAACCAGCGCTAACTTCCCCGATGACGTCCACGTCTCGCTGAACAACCGGGATCCGCGCTTCTTCGACGCCGTGCGCATCCATGTGCCGTCCGGCGAGCTTACTGTTGACGTCGAGAACCCTGGCGACGTCGCTGGTTGGATGTACACGGACGACTTCCAGGTGCGTGCCGCGATGACCGTCAGCTCTACGGACGGCAGCATGACGCTGCGTGTCCGCCAAGACGACGGCGAGAAGACGGACGCGTCGACGTGGAAGGCCATTGCCACATGGCCGCACGGCGAAATCAACAACGTGCACGCGTTCACCAAGGACGGCACGG